>JAINUG010000034.1:4125000-4145000 GCA_029706075.1 Aldrovandia affinis
TTACTAAATTAATTTGTAATTTATATTGTGATGGACGTGATTTCCGCCTACACACTGAATGCTCCTGTTGCCTCAACCCCCAACACCTCAACGAAGAGCCCTTTCCATCTGACTTTCGATCTCAGCAGAGAAGTTGGCTGTTCCTGGCTCCAGCTACCATGGGCCGTGGTATTATCGCTGGCAGTCTGTCGTTGTGCGCTAACAGAGGAAGGGAAGACAAACACAAATCATCTAAACTCCATTCCGTAAAGGGAGATTTTTGGGTGCGCACCAGGCGAAGCGATGTCCCCTTATCGACCCGGGACCTCAGAGGTCATACACACTCATACCACTCTGAGAGGGGTGCTAACTAGTCTGTGTGTGAGTGTGTGTGTGTGTGTGTGTGTGTGTGTGTGTGTGTGTGTGAGTGTGAGTGTGAATGTGGAGGGTGTGTGAGTGTGTGTGTGTGTGTGAGTGTGAGTGAGTGAGTGAGTGAGTGTGTGTGTGAGTGTGAGTGAGTGTGAGTGAGTGAGTGAGTGAGTGTGTGTGTGTGTGTGTGGGTGGGCCTGGATCTGTGTGAAAGATTCACGTCTCGGGACAACGCCACGACCCTCCTGTAGAGGACGAGCCCGCAACAGCCACCCATGATGCACCTCTTCCTCTACGGAAGGTCAAGCAGACAGAATTTATGGCCTGCCAAAAAAAACAACAAAAAAACCCTCTTTTTTGGGGGTGGTTTGTTCTGAACTGTTGGGTCTCAGAAAGGCGCAGAAAAGCGTTTTCCTGAATTGCCCAGGAGAAGAAAAAGTGGCTCGCCAGATAAGATAAGGCCCGTGAAAAAACAACACAAAACACAAAAGCCGTGGCGGGCGGGCCTCAGTGAGCGTGGCGTGGCAGCGGTCCAGCTCTCTGGCGGTGCCGGTGCCGAGGCTACAGCGCGGTGCGGTGAGCTGAAGGCCCTGATCCGGCCCGGCACGCCGGCCCTTTAGAACCCGACCCCCTGAGCGGGTCTCCGGCTGCTGGCGGCTCTGGGCAGACAGGAGCGCGGCTCACACAAACCCACTGACAGATACAAACGGGGAAATTAGGCCGGCTTACAGAAGCAGACAGTGGGGGAAGACAAGCCGCTGAGCAGTTCGGCGTGGGGAGGCGGAGGGGGAGGGGGAGGGGGAGGGGGAGGGCTTTCCAAAGGGGCGGACTTCGCTGCCGATACCTTTTCTTTTGAAAGGAAAATACGAAACATTGCGCCCTTTTAATTCTGTCCTGGGGGCAGCTGGTTTGGACGGGATAATGAGGCTGTAGGGGAGGTCTACACACACACACACACACACACACACACACTCACAGATACATGCGCACACTCACAGATACATGCATACACACACAAACACAGACACACACACTCACACAGACAGTGCTACCAGTCAACACATACACACATGTGTGTGCACACCCACACATGCATACACACACAATCACACACACACGCACACACATACACACAAACACAGACATTCACACAGACAAGCACACACACATACACATACACACACACGCACACAAACACACGCACACACACACATGCGCACACACACTCACACACACACAAACAGCACCTCACCCGCAAAACTGTGGACTGAACCTCTGAGCTCTGAGAATGTTTGTGCAAACCGCTGCTTGAGTGTGATGGGCGATCGCATCGCTGCTGAGCGTTTGGGACGGGTCTCACGAGAAACCTGAGACGCCGGGCGAAACCCCCTCCACCCCTTCTCCGTTAGCGTACCCTGGGACCACACACAGCTGCTCACGCCTGCCAACAACAGAGTGCATGACTAATGTCTGTACTTGAAAAGAAATTGTGCTCATTTATTAAAAGGACTCTGAAGCTGGTGTGGCCCCTCCCCTCTCCTCCCCACCCGATTCACGCTCTGTTTATCTCCTCTTCCCCCGGACGGTTACATCAACCACGGCAAACAACGCCGGGCTCACATTCCGCGCTTCGTTAGGGCGTGATGGAGAGGACATCACCTACCAAGCGGCTCTACGGACCGTCTCCCACAAACGCCCTCCTTCCACAGAGACTGGGAAATAAAGGGACAAAAGAAATTCCAGAACACCGGAACCAAAGCCTGCACTGTTGCATGATGGGTGTTTTAAGACCAAACCTCTGCCAAAAGGCTGGACAATTAGTGACCAACCAACAGGCCACACCCACACACATTCCGATGGCCACTTCCCTCAGTCTTGTCCTAATAAGGACAGAATGTGATGTAATCATCGCCGGGGGCAACAGATGTGACTGCTACATTAACAGTTGGCACAGTCCAAGGACTTCTTAAAGGATGGCTTTTAAAATTCCTTTGAAAGTATACCGTGGGTGTGATTTCAAAGGACACACAGGCCATGCTAAACCACCCCATGTTAAAACACAGCTGGAGTTGTGAGCATAAAGGCCTGAGTGATAACCCATAAACCTTTACTCTGATGAAGGCCAAATGGTGGAATTTAAATGTATATATTTTTGTTTTATCAGTTGCGCATTTGTGCAGCGGATTTAAAAAAATAATATTCATATTATTCATATTTTCCATTTGGCAGAGAGCTCAAAGTGAGCAGTAAGCCCGAGTTCTAGGCACACATGTTGGGATGATGATCATAAGATAAGAAGGTTTGAGTTTTTCTCCGAGCGACCCGAGGTGCCCTAAAAGAGGGCTGCACGGGGCCCCCGAGGTCTCGCCTGTGATTGGTGAAGCCCCAAAGAGGGCTTCTTCCCCTCCATCGCATCGTCGCCCGCTCCATTTCCCTCTAGGTGAGCTGACTGCCACATGCAGCCCCTAATCGGGGCTCCCGGCCAGGGCCGGTCTGGCACTGTTGGGTTTCGAACCGCGACTGCGATAGGCAGCTCACACACATAAAGGACCAGTCAATGCGAGTGCGTTAGACCGCTACGTTATCTGAGGCCCATATCTAAAAAACTATTCTGGCTGTAATCACAAAACCAGCCTCATGTTTGTCTTTGTGTGAATGCACAGCGCGGTGACAATTCAGAGAACTTTCTCACTGAGCGACGCTCCAGATACATTCATACAACTTTGACTTTGTTTTTCTTCTTCTTCACAAAAACAGTTTACTGAGATTGTTTTAAATTATATTTATTAGGAAAAAAGTGGAACACTTGCATTGATTTGTGATACATCCATGGCCTAAGAGAATTCAAACATTTATGTTTTTATGGCAAAATAAAATAGTTTTAAAGTTTTCTGCAGTGGCCTTATACCGGGCCAAAAACGGCTTGGTCTGTGATGCCAATATGCATTTCAGTCACCCGCCATTTCAGGTCCTCTCTCTTCTCTGTGACTGAAATGCAGAGAGATTCAAGTGGACATTTGGACTGTGCAGCAGGAGGCCGATGCGGGCCAAATCCTGGAAATCCCGTCCCAGGGAGCCACATGGAACACTGCATGCCCTGAGCATGATTACCTCCTACCTGCAGAGTCAACAATGGGCACTAACGCAATAGAGAGAGAGGCATTTAAAAAATAATTTTTTAGAATTAATTTGTTTCAGATTTTTTCCAGTCTTTTAAAAAAAAAGGTGAAATGTCAAATAAACTAAACTAAACTAAACTAAAGACAGGATCATTAACAATATCGATGAATAATATATATATATTTTAAATTTATAGTTTAAAATTTTTCCTGTTTTTCTCCCAATTTAGTAGCCAATTACACCCTCTATTTATTTCGATTCACCCTCCCCACACGAGTCCGCTGCTCGTCTCTACGAGGCAAGCTAATTCTCCTTCGAGACGGAATTTCACCCACCCACGTTCTGGAGACTCCCTTACGTGCTTCACGGCAGACCCAAGACCGGCTCACCCTCCCCCTCCCCCTGGGGAGGACAGCCAAACGCCGCCCCCAATCGGGGCTGACAACCAGGACCAGTCTGGTAGAGACGGGTTTCGAACCGCGTCCCTGATAGGCAACTCACACTCGTATCAGACCAGCCAAAATACGGTGCTTTAGAGAGAGAGAGAGAGAGAGAGAGAGAGAGAGAGAGAGAGAGAGAGAGAGAGAGAGAGAGAGAGAGAGAGAGAGAGAGAGAGAGAGAGAGAGAGAGAGAGAGAGAGAGAGAGAGAGAGAGAGAGAGAGAGAGAGAGAGAGAGAGAGAGAGAGAGAGAGAGAGAGAGAGAGAGAGAGAGAGAGAGAGAGAGAGAGAGAGAGAGAGAGAGAGAGAGAGAGAGAGAGAGAGAGAGAGAGAGAGAGAGAGAGAGAGAGAGAGAGAGAGAGAGAGAGAGAGAGAGAGAGAGAGAGAGAGAGAGAGAGAGAGAGAGAGAGAGAGAGAGAGAGAGAGAGAGAGAGAGAGAGAGAGAGAGAGAGAGAGAGAGAGAGAGAGAGAGAGAGAGAGAGAGAGACAGACATCTGAACAAGCTAGCGTGGGACACGCAGGAGAGCGAGGCGACATCACTGTGGAGTTGTCTCAGCCTTTTCCAACAAAAAAACCTCCACATAACAGGAAGGGGATCACCGTGCAAATTTTCGTGAGGAAGCAGATTTACATTCAGGAGTGACACCACTGTCACGGAAAGTGCTTTCATCTGTTCTGTTCGCCACTCACAAGGTTTTAGAAAGACCTTTTTTTCACAGCTGTGTGCTCTGTTCTATCTGGAATTTAAATCATATGTGGCTCCCGGGGTTGAATATTTGAATAATCGAACCCCACGCCCAGCACCGCGCTCTGGCTGCTCTGTGCTGGCTGCTCTGTGCTGGCTGCTCTGTGCTGGCTGGCTGGCTGGCTGCTTTGCTGCAGTTGGCTGGCTGGTGCTGGCCAGTGGCCTTTGGTCCGTCCGCCAGCGAATGCATAGAAATATAGAAATAAACACAATCGCAGCTTAAAGTCCGGCTCAACGTGAATATCGTCCGATCTAGGAGATCTACGCTTTCAGACCATTTTCAGCACCTGACAACAACAAGGACCACAATGGAAATAAGTCCTGGGACTTTTCTGTGTCATATTTGATGTCTCTTTTTAAAATGTACATGTACATCGGGATGTAACCATGTATTGTCTTTATTTTTAAAAAGTGAAATGTCAAATAAACTAAACGAAATTAAACTAAAGACAGGATCATTAACGATATCGATGAATAATATAATTTTTACATTTTTATTTAGAGTTTCAAATTTTTCCTGTTTTCTCCCAATTTGGTTGCCAATTATACCGTCTATTTATCTCAATTCACCCTCCCCCACGAGTCCACCGCCCATCCTCCGGGTCACGAGCCATTTTTCTGGGCCGGCAGATCTGCCTCCTCCGATACGGAACCCGACCACGGTCGGGGCTGACGACCAGGGCCGATCTGGTAGAGACGTGTGTTTTGAACCGCGTCCCTGACAGGCAGCGCACACCACACCGGACCAGCCAAAGTGTGGTGCGTTAGACTGATACGCTATCCACCGCCCTGAATAATATCGTACTTGCATGCAGGGCTCTCGAGGTCGACTTTCATCACTTCCAATGAAAAAAAAGCAAGAAAAAAAAGCTGGAGAATTGCCGTCTTTCTGCACCTGCACCTCCGTCCGTCTGTCTGTGGCGTTTACTCAGCTGAGCACACATGGGGCGGGGCGGAGTGAGAACAGAGCTGTTTGGTTTAGAGGGAGCGATTTCAGCGAGAGGCGTGGCGGACAGACCTCGTCGGCCCCTCACCTGTGACGGCTCCCGCCCGCCGGGGACAAGGCTCACGGCATCCGCAGGGGAAACAAACGCCACAGGAAGTGACAGGGCGCTCATGCCAACCAACGTGACACAGTTTGGGCCAGACGACCGCAGCCACACTCTGGAGGTGCTGTTCTCAGCGTGGGCCCACAGACGCTGGCCACATTCTGACCCACTTAAGAATGACGAGTTGGCTTTGCACCTTGGCACAGTGAGCAATACAGGCTTTTCTTTGAGAACAATTGGTTTCTATTGACAGGACGTGGCACAGCTCATAAAAACGCTCTTAGACAGCTGTGGTGTACACTGCAAGGGCCACAATGGTGCAAGCCTTTCGAAAAATACAAATTAAATACCACAAAAATATACAAAAGGCACCTAAACATGCTGAACGAAGCTGAAAGACTGAAACACAAAAACTCTCTAAAGGTATTTTTGTTCATGTCCAACCTTAATGAGGTCGCCGATGACAACCTTCAAATCGTTTCGCACACGCCTGCTCAGTTCCAGCAGACGCATGGTTAGAACAGCTACAAGATTTATAAACCTCGAGATGACTGTCGATAGAATCTCTTTCTTTAAAAAAAGTCAAATAAATCCTTGAGAAAGTACACAACAATAGCGCATATATTTGAGCACGATGTATGGTGAGCACAAGAGTGCGGAAGATGGCAGCAGAACATTCCAGCCCAGCCCGGTGTATTGTGCTTGTGACGGCTTGTGTAGGAGGCCTTTGTGCGGTTAACCCTGGAGGAGTGCAGCCCTGTTAACGGGAAGCTGTCTGGGGAGGAAGAGAGGCACACAGACACCTTGCTGGGCAAGAGGAAAATAAGAATCTACAGGTCAATGTGCCCTTTCGAGTGTGTGTGTGTGTTTGTGTGTGTGTGTCTGTGTTTCCGTGCGTGCGTGTGTGTTTTTGTGTGTGTGTGTGTGTGTGTGTGTGTCGTGCGTGTGTGTTTTTGTGTGGGTGTGTGTGTGTGCGTGTGGGTGTTTTTGTGGGTGTGTGGGTGTGTGTGTGCGTGTGTATGTGTGTGTCTAGGCGTGTGTGTGTTTTTGTGTGGGTGTGTGTCTGGGCGTGTGTGTGTTTTTGTGTGGGTGTGTAATACAGAGGGATGACAGCACAGTTTACATCTCAGTGGGATGTAGCGGATATCTCCACGGCGGAGAGCAGATTAGGGCGCATTGAGAGGAAACCATTCAGACCTGCAGAAAGGGCAGGGCAGAGTACACACACATCTCACAGGGACCTCACATCAGTGTGCTCACACACCTAAGTTTCTATACACGTGTGTGTGTGTTTGTGTGAGTGTGTGAGTGTGTGTGTACATGTTTGTGTGCCTGTTTACAGTGCTCAGCAGCTGCTGTAGAATTCCATAGTGGCCCGCTCACTGTCACGTCGGCACATGATTCATTTACACATATCTATGTATCCCTTTATTATTATTGAATATTGCTCAATGTGTTTGCCTCCCTGTGTTGCCGTGGCTATGGCGTGTGCTTTGGTTGTTGTTACAGCAGCAGGTCTCTGTTTTAGACATGGCCGTGTTCCTGTGTCGACAGCACATCTCTACGTTACAATGACATCAGGGTGCAGGCTGTGCCTTAGGCACGTCTATGAGCTGTTGCATTAGGCACTGGACTGTGTGTGTCGTGGATGTCTGTATATCTGCGCTGGCCTGTGTGCGTGTGTGAGCTGTAGATATCTGTATTGTGCTGGGCTGTGTTTCTGTGTGTAAGCTGTAGATATCTGTATTTCTGCGCTGGGCTGTATGCCTGGGTCTGCCAGTTGTACATTTGGCAGGGGCTCCCACTGCATTCCTCAGTGGTCCAGAGTGTTCTCTGATTGTGGCAGCGTGGAGATTCTCTCTCCTGCTCTTTTCTCTCTGCCTCCACAACCCCTCTATGGTGCCAGCCCTGAGCTGCCACTGCCCAGAACTCTCCCGCACGAGGCACCACACTGGCTGCTGGCACAGACATACACACACACACACACACACACACACACACACACACACACACACACACACACACACACACACACACACACACACACACACACACACACACACACACACACACACACACACACACACACACATACACACACACACACACACACACACATACACACACACACACACACACACATACACACACACACACACACACACACACACTCACACACACACACACACACACACACACACACACACACACACACACACACACACACACACACACACACACACACACACACACGCATGCATGCACATACATAAAATATGACTACTTTCACAAAATATTCTGCAATATAAGCATAAAATTCCTGATAGTTGTTACTGATATATATATTCAAATATGACTGACAAAAATATTTGTCAACTATAAATATATTGAATCTTTTTTATGTCATAATTTGATTTATAGACTGGAAAAATACAATCCAATTCATGAAAGAAAGTATAAATAAATTATACAGTTACAATATGATTTATTTTGACCAAATAATAAACTATATTAAACTAAAATATGCTTGTTTTGTTTTGTGCACTATGTGATAGTGAACTAAGCCATAAAAAGCCCAGACAAGCGCTCCAAATTAAAACGGTGTCCTGCGTCGCTGTTTATATTCGGTTCTGACTGCTGCCACTGTCTTGTCTACTGTGCGAGTTCAAAACAGCTGTGACCTCTGATCCCGCCACCAGAAGGGCCAGCACAGCAGGAAAGCCCCAAAGACAAGACAACCACAGACGTCCATTTCCTCTTTCATCACTCGCTGTCTGAGCTATGTGACATCACAGTGGTCTGTGACATCCCAATCACAAAATTGCGTCTGTGTGACATCACAATGGCATCACAGTCACGCCTGAGTGACATCACAACGGCATCGCAGCTGGCACCGAGTGAGATTATTTTTCCAATTTTTCATTCAGAACAAATTGAAGTGGACGCAGAGAATTCTTGTGCTATTTAAAAGCTAAACTGGGGCGCTACACATTACCCTTCAATTCACACAGAATTGTCACCAAACAATGCTAGAGGGTCTTTTTTGTGTCGGGAGTGAAGGTGTTCAGTGAAGATTACATTACATTTGCTCAGTTGACACCCTTATCTGAGGTGACACAGCTTACTTTTGACACATTATTAAATGTGCACAGCTGGGTGCACACTGAGGCAATTCATTAAGTACCTTGCTCAAGGGTACAACAGCGGTGCCCCACCAGAGACAGGAATCCGACGCCCTCTGGTTACGGAGCCCAGTTCCTTAAACACTCCTCAGCACCAACGCCCACCTCCCACTGCGCTCTGACAGGAACAGGAACAGGAACCCACTGTCCCACGTTCCATCGCTCGCGGTCGCCTTCAACTCACACCGCCCTCTGTCCTCGGTTGACCAGCGGTGCCTGACGCTCAGTCTGCCGCACGAGGCTCTTGCAGAAGGCTTAGTCGCGCGAGCAGCAGCCATTCCACTGACAAGTCGGTGCCTGCTCGCCTCGCTCGGGCCCGCTTTCCTAGCACGGGGGCCGGGGGGCAGGCTCTCACCAGCAGCACGCGCCCCCCCACATGAGCTCCATGTTTCAGGAGCTGCTGCTGTCACCGGGGGGGGGGGCGCTGCATTATTAAAGACGCTCTCCTGGAGAGGAGCTAAGACTCAGAACATATTCCATTACCACCCCCTCCTGCCCCCCCTCTCTTTACATAAGTCTATTATTCATCAGCACAAACGTCACCGAGGCGGTTTGGGTAAAGTGGCAGCAGAGCCTCTCTGACAACTCTGGCTTCCCCCCTGGAGAGAGAGAGAGGGGGAGACCTGATCTAAAGACCCGAGTGAGAGTCACACGCCTGAACGAGAATCCTGTACACTGCAAACACAAACAAACAAACAAACAAACAAACAAAAGAGCACAGAAACGCAGAACCTTCCGGTCTCCGTGACATTCTGAGAAGTGACGTCATGCGACATGTCGCCTATTTTACGTGCGTGTTTCCTCTGGAGTCATGTGACCAAACTAGGGTCAGTTACTAGACGACACTTACCACTGTGACCCCCGTCTTTCCACCCCACCACCAGCTGAGTCACGCTTTTTGAAAAACTACATAAATATACTCCAGGACGCAGGGAATTTGGAGCCAGAAGGCCTGCCCCCGATGGTCACCCTGCACCCCCGTGCTCCAGAAACGATGTCACAAGGAACGGTCCAGGAAAATATGCGATCGTTTCTGCTGGAGTTAACGGAAATAATTCACTTGCAAAACCAGCGCTGATGATGAACTCTGTATGGGAGGCAGAAGGGTTCTCTGCTCACCCGCTCGCCGTGTCTCTCTCTGCTCACCACGCACGCCGTTTATATATTCATAAAGACGTCAGTGAGGAGACGGCCTGCTCTGATGGCGCACACAGAACGCCAGCTCTCGCAAAAGTATGAAATGGAAACGATTAGAGCTTCTCCAGGAGGTGCGATTTTATTCATATGCAGGAGAAAAAACCCAAAACGTAACTCCTGGTTGTATCCCTGTGCAGGACTGGACGGACATCCAGCTCAACCCTGCGCTTCCCCGGGAACACGAGATGTCTGGCAGGAAGCTTGACATGTGTACATTCAAAATATTTATTTTACTTTTATTATTATTATTATTACACTTGCTATTAATGATTAAAAAAAACCCTAATGTGCTGTTTATTATTATGAATACCGGATGGATTGGAGGGGCCGGCGTATTAATCTCGGAAATTTTCTTTCCGCGTTGTATAAACAGGCTAATCTTGTCCACACAGTTTAACTGTGCTGTGTAAATACTGCGCCCGGCGTGTTTACACAAACGCAGGGAGCGCGGGACGGATGGTCTCTGAACGGGACATCCAGCCTGGGGAGAGAGGAACGCACCGCCCCCCCCGCCTCTCTGTCCACCCGCTTTTACAGTGAGTGTAACTAATTTAGTTCCACGGGACACCCGTGATTTAGGGAGCGGTAGCAGGGAGCAGGCCCTATGAATCACCTGCCGGCTCACATGGTGGGGGTGGGGGGATTCTAGGACCTTGGTGGGAGCGTGCTGGCAGCTGGTTGGGTGGGAGCGACGGGGTGGGCGGGGCTTGCCAGTGGCCCCCAGCTGTCACTCATCTCTGGGAGTGGGACGGAGAACAACAGGAACCGCGGTGAACTGTTTTTTAATTTATTTATCTTTTTTAAGCGGTTCGTGACGAGACAAGATCCAGCCTGATGGGGGACTCGCTATTGTAACTGAATCCTCCAGCAGACAAAATACAGGGGCTCCTTCTCTCCTTGTCCTGATTACGGCTTTCTGAGGGACTGTATATGCTCACACACACACACACACACACACTCTCACACACACACACACACACACACACACACACACACACACACACACACACACACACACACACACACACACACACACACACACACACACACACACACACACACACACACACACACACACACACACACACACACACACACACACACACACACACACACACACACACACACACACACACACAAACACACTCACACACACACACCTCAGCTGAATAAACGCAGGGGTAAAATAAAACAGACCACCCATACAATCTCAGTAGGTGGCCCATTTGTACCATTGTTGCAAGGCTCCTGCTGATTTAACCTCTGCTATTTTTATATTAATTGGAAGATAACAACTTGCACTGCAGAGTTAACTCCCCTTCCAACATGCTAATTGGTTCCTTTCACATAGTTTAAAAAAAATACGGAACGAACCAATTTACATGCAAATGATTTGTTTACAGTAATGTCACCCGAAAGGCAGGGGAGATATCGCGTTCTGCTGATAACTCAGCGCCTTACGACTACAATCATTACAGTTACCCTCCTGCCAATCCTGCACTCCTCTCAGTGATTGCCAATTTGCCCTCCTTAACTCCGAGATGGTATCAAGACGGCGTCTGACACACAGTCTGCCACATTCAAAGCAAAAAGATGAGCTTTTAACAACAGCCAGGAAGATGTCGAGTGTTCATGGTCTTCCAGCGTTTCAATAACAGTTGCCAAAAAATTGTATCCTGATTTCTTTTTTATCATGCTGTTAATTGTATTTTAGAGAGCTTTTTTTCTCCCCACTGATAAAGAATTTATATATGCAGAAAGGACTACAATACAAAATGTAAGGAGTAAACCTCTCCACGCCATGCGTTCTCAGGATAACTGAGTAAGTTAAGATGTAAGACAACAGCGCTAACATTAGCTAGATGGCAACATGAATTGCCTAACTTAACAAGCTTTTAAATTCTCTAAGTGCAGTAGGTTATCGAAGCGAGCAAACCTAACTAGACTAATTTAAGTTAACATTAGCGAATGGTAGATAAAGGCAGGTAGCTCTCCAATTAGTAGTGCTAGCTAGCAAACGTTTCTAGCACTTGCTAGGTATGTATTGCATAGCTTGCTAATGTGTCTGGCTAGTAGTGTACATCTGACTTAGCTAGCCTTTGCTAGCTAAAAACATTTGATATAAACTATGTCATGGT
This sequence comes from Aldrovandia affinis, assembly GCA_029706075.1. Taxonomy (NCBI): domain Eukaryota; kingdom Metazoa; phylum Chordata; class Actinopteri; order Notacanthiformes; family Halosauridae; genus Aldrovandia; species Aldrovandia affinis. The sequence continues at coordinate 4,137,218 of JAINUG010000034.1, forward strand.
TTGAAGTTGGTGGGAGTCAAGTTTTCTGAAAAAAGCAAAAGTTATAGAACATATTAAACATGATTATGTATGCACACCAAAATGTATATCAATCAGGGAAACTTTGAATTTCAAAAATAATGAAATGATGAAATGTCTATAATTCATATATTTTGTAGCATGTATTTTCATTCAAAAAATCTCTATACATATATAAATATATGTTATCATGTACAGTAGTGATATCCAATACCATTTATAATGGTGAGCCCAGAAGAATACCAGCTTGTCAGAAGCCCAGTTATCATGTCGTTGGAAGGCAACATTTCCCCGACATGCTTTCAAAGACACAGACCCGCCACGCGTTTATGCACCGGATTAATCCACAAACGGGTCCGGTGGGAGTCATGGTTACGCTTCGGGAGCTGAGACACATCTCCGGTACTGCCCCGTGGTTTCTGATGCCACTTTTTCTATTAGTCTCTCGCGAGGTGGTCCCGGACGATAAAGGAACGTGATTACAGCGGGGCCCGGGGAATCGGGCGGACGTGGACACGGTGTGATTATGAGCCCGGCCCTGTGCTGCTGTCCTCCCAGGAGGATGATTACTCTGCCGGGGACTCTATTCACAGAGCGCCGCTGCTCCATTACCTTGTCAGCAGTGGCCGCTGATGATCCGCCTCCTTCGACACGGAACTCACCGACCCCCTTTCTGGAGACACCCTGACGCGCTTCACAGCGAGTTTGTGCCGGCCACCCTGCCCCCCCATCCCTCAGGAGCGGACAACCAAATGCTGCCCCCGATCGGGGCTAGCGGTTAGGGCCGGTCTGATAGAGATGGGTTCCAAACCACGTCCCTGATAGGCAGCTCACACTCGTACAGGACCAGCCAAGATACGGTGCGTTAGACTGCTACGCTATCCCCCTGCCCCGGAGGCGCTTTTTGAAAGAAGTGCTTTTCACAGTTCAGTCAAGACTTTGAAAGCTCGTTGTTCTGAAGTCTGGACACGTGAAGGGTGTTTGTCCCCCCTCCCGGTGACACCAGAGAATACCGTTTAGCGGGAATGTGCTCTGCAGCGAGCAGCACCACGGTCGCCAATGTTGCGACAACGTTGAGGGGATGTTAGGCGTGTCAGTATCCAGTATGTGACCATTGAGCTATTGCAATATCCTTGGTGAGCACAGTCACATTTGATTAGAGTTTAGTGTGAAATTTGTGTGAAAGAGGCTTGTGTTAGTCACCCAGTCCTGATCTGTCATTCATTAAGGTATTGTCATCCTGGAAGAGACCACTCCCATCAGGATAGAAATGCTTCACCACAAGATGAAGGTGATCACTCAGAATGGCTTTGTATTTATTGGCATTTACCTTGCCCTCTAAGGGGTTGAGTGGACCTAAACCATGCCAGGACAATGCACCCCACACCATAACAGAGCCGCCAGTATCCCTCATTTACTCAAGTGTTTCCTTTATTTGGGCAGTTTCTATTATAATGCAGAAACCAGTTAAACGTTCAGTAAACAGAGTAACACTGTATTTCCTTTTTTAGTAGTCCATTATATTGCCTGTTTCTCATTGTCATCTCACATTGTTTCTGTTTTGTATTTTCTCCTGATTTCTAGTTTTCATCACATGCCACCCGCCCATCTCTGGACTGGCGTTCGGAATGCGCCTTGGCTATGATGCACGTTTAGTGTTTATTATATTTATTCTCGAGAAATAAATACAGGGGGGGCTGGAGGGGGGAGTCCATTAGCCTGGCTGAAGCTGTCTCTTACAGTAGTGGATCAAACATCGCCAGTAAGAGAGTGAAACAGCCCAGCAACGCAGGAAGCTCTGATTCAGCGCTACGCTTCCTCTTCTGATCCGGCTCCTCGAATGTTACGCAACCTCTTTGGGGGGGGAACGCTTTCGAGTCCTATGGAGTTCACGCACGGTCAGATGCACGACAGGACAAACGCACCCCCTTCAGACGCGAAACCCCCTCCCCTGCCCCCCAAAAAAGAAAGGCCGCCCAGGCCAGAGGTTTCCAGGCCAGAGAGAAGGATAAGCAGAGAAGGGGGAGAGGTTCCTGATCCAGTGGGGCTTAGTTTGGCATCTATCACCTTATGTGCTGCACAGAGGACTCATTTATGAGGTGAGGGTTGAGTCTGTCTGTCTGGTGGCTGCAGTTTGCACGTCCCAGAAGGACTCCCTCATTGAAGGAACATCGAGTGTGGGATGGCTTCAATTTACTGAAGCCGCACGAGTTCCCACAAAGACGGCAAACAACGAAAGCAAACGGACCGGGCGGCAGATAGCGTAGCGGTCTCACGCAATGTATTTCGACTGGTCCGATACGAGTGTGAGCTGCCTGTCAGGGACGCGGTTCTAAACCCGTCTCCACCAGAATGGTCCTGGTCATCAGCTCCGATCGGCTGCGTTTGAATGTGCGCACCATGGGGAGGGGGCATGAGTTTGTCGAGGAGCAGGAAGGAGGGCGTCCGTGGTCGGGTTCCATACACCAGTTAATGGAGGGCCGCTTCTCAATGCTCACGGTGTAAAGAAGCATGGTAGCTCAACAAAGCCAGGCTCATGTTAATATGAAACAGTGTGAACAGTATGTGTGTGTGTGTGTGTGTGTGTGTGTGTGTGTATGGGTGGGGGGTGTGTGTTTGTATGTATAGATGTGTGTGTGTGTGTGTGTGTGTGTGTGTATGGGTGGGGGGTGTGTGTGTGTGTGTGTGTATGTGGGTGTGTGTGTGTGCGGTTGGGGGGTGTGGTGTGTATGTATGCATGTGTGTGTGTGTGTGTGTGTGTATGGGTGGGGGGTGTGGTGTGTAATAACATGGCTCATAAAAGGCGTAACTTCTTTCTTTCACAAACCCAGATATGTTTATAAGTGATGTAGGGCAACACTTCTCAAATCTCTGTTGGAGGAAGCAGAAAGCTGGTTTCCATTTTAAAGAGAAAACAAAGGGAAAAAATGTTAAAAGGAAATAGCAGAGGGACCTCTAAGTCAGAATTTATTGACCATGTAAAGAGCCTTTGAATTTTTTGTTTTGGGGGCTCTTTTAAAAAAATGATTATTATTCTTTTGTTCACTGTGCTGCAGTCTCGTCTAATGGAATGCAAATGTTGGGACGATCTGAATCTTGGCCCAGTGTTAAAGGAACTCCCAATGTCAGCTCCCCCCCCCCCCATGCCCCCCCAGAAAAGAGAGGCTGCAGTCCTCCAGCAAGGGGGTACTCTGGGAAACTGCATCTACGTGCGGCAGGAAGGGCCCGTGCAGGCTGGGGGGGGACACACACTCGCCACACCGGAGCGGTGGGTGGGTGGGGGCCGCAGCAAACAAACAACAACATTAAACCCGCGTCTGTGCTTCCAAAACAAACAAACAAGCCCGTTTTCTGCGTGCTGAAGAATTCCCCGCTCCACGTTTTAAGCACGATGTGTGTTCCGCCCAATGAGATGCGAAACTCCCTCCGAGAGCAGAACCCGACCGGCTGTGAGGTTCGCCTGCAGTTTTGGGGGTAAACTCCACCGCGGACGTGCTAGCCCGGGAACTGAAGCCCTGGGGCATTCCGTCCAGGTGGGTGGGCCGAATCTGATGACAACTCCACTCCACAATATACAGCACAACACTTTTCCACCGTACGGTACGGTATGGTACGGCACGGTAACCAATCCGTGCTCCCACGTTTTGTCGCTTTTTCCACCGCCAAACGAACCGTACCGAACCTGAAGTACCCGTGCTGAATTTAGCTACTGCTCTGTATAGGTACTACTGGGCCAAACAGGGAGCTAAGGGTGGAGCTAGCAATACTGCAGACCATTGATTGGTCAAGCGCAATTGTCACAGAATCTTCACGCTAAATCTCAGACTGGCTCAGACCACCAACCGCCATTTTTAAATATCATAATACCTGGGAGAAGATTGCGTTCCATAACGAGAAGAAGAAACATGGTATGTTCAGTTTGGTCTGTTCTTGAGGTGTAATCCCTCATCAGTGTTTGGCCAGAAAACACAGCATTCAGATCTGGAGTCCAGCATTCACCCCGGTGTAGCTCTCGATGGGACACGCAGACCAGTGGCCGAAACAGCGTGCGCTCAGACGACACAGGACACAGAACGCTCTGCAGCCTGTTGAACGGAGTGGTACTCTGAAACCACCCGTCCTGTAACGGGAACACAAGGTGACGTCTCTGTGAAATCTAAACACGCTCAAACACACCATGTCCCTCCCTCTGGAAACTGTGACGGCCCTAACACTGAGGCCTGCCGTGCTCATCATGCTCCGTGACATCATGCTCTGTGACGTCATCGTGCTCTGTGACATCATCGTGCTCTGTGACATCATCGTGCTCTGTGACGTCATCGTGCTCTGTGACATCATCGTGCTCTGTGACATCATCGTGCTCTGTGACGTCATCGTGCTCTGTGACATCATCGTGCTCTGTGACGTCATCGTGCTCTGTGACGTCATCGTGCTCTGTGACATCATCGTGCTCTGTGACGTCACCGTGCTCTGTGACATCACTGCTGCACTGAGACTCTGTAATTCCTGTCACACATGAAACTCTATCCCTGACATCACCATCACGCTCCAGCTCTGTGGGGCCTATTTTGACAGTGCAATGAAAATACTGGGGCAATGAAACTCTATGAAAATACTGAAACTCTGAGCCTAGCATCACTGCTGCACCAAAAGTCCCTGTACCTGAAATCACTGACGCACTGAATCTATCTGTGCCTGAAGTTACTCAATTCACAATGTTAAAATGTTAAATGTTAAAATATCCCTCCCTGTGCTTCAGCTCATATGCTGCAGAGATGGGGCAGAGCAGAGCCCGGTGAATGACTCCACACCTTGCGGCTCACGCACATCACATCTCTCCTGCTATTGCAGTAGACTGAATACTGCTGAACGATGGAAATGTACCAAAGAGAAATACTGCCAGAAACGGTGTGTATATAATAAAAGGACAAAAGGATAGTGGTGGAAAGAGGCGAGCGAGGCGGTTTGTTCCGGCACCGACAAAACCCCTTTGTTGTACACGTATCCTCCAGTTAAACAAAACGATCAAATAACAATTAGTCCATAAAGCAAACGACTCATTATTTTAAAGTTTGTTGTGTAAGCTGTTTGGTTATTTGTTGTATCAACTACTTCTATTGTGGATCATCATTTTGCTATTTAAAAAAAAATGGTGCTTTTTCCCCTTTAAGAATATTTTTGCTCTGTTGTAAATGAGGGGAAAATACATTAATAATGAACTCCAGAGATGAAAGCACATTCCAAGGGCCAAACTGAGAATGTTTTCTTTACGCCGTTATGATTCCTCTCCATTAGCCGAATGCTGCGACGACCTCGGGCACATCCTTGGCTGTGATTGGCCCGCGAGCACATCCTTCGATGTGATTGGCCCGTGAGCACATCCTTGGCTGTGATTGGCCCGCGGGCACATCCTTCGATGTGATTGGGCCACAAGCACATCCTTCACTGTGATTGGCGCGCCGGGGAAAGGGGAGGGTCTCATTTAATCAGAACGTCGCCGCTGGTTGGAGACGGAGATTTCGAGATGAAACAAGATTGCTCGAGGTCCTGTGCTGTGGGATCACAAACATGGTCCCATCCCCCCCTAGGGGCTGGGTTTTGGGGGGATGGGGGGTGTGGACATGGGTAGTGTTGACCAGGGCATTCAGGAGTCACCACGTCAGGTGATCACATGACCAAAGGGCCGGAGGAGAGGTGCGCTCTGGACACAGGAGTGATGCGAGGGGGAGCCCCTGTGCCTCTGAGTATTTTTGGTACAGCGTGTCTGACGGGACGGGGCAACAACAGCTGCCTGCCCCGCTTTCTCTAACAACCCCTCCAGCACCCCCAAAGTCATCTAACTGAGTCCCCCAGGATCCGGCTCCACAGAACCTCGAACACCAACGCGCATCGTGCCCCGAAAAGAGATGCCAGACGTGTGGCAGCCTTCTCCTCCGCCCTGGCAACAGCGCCTACCCGAGCCCTTCAGCTTTTATTACCCCGAGCTCAGCGCTCACATCCTCCTGGAGCTGCTTTTCATTTTACGAGACGGCAGAGAGAGAGAGAGAGAGTTTGATCCTTTACAACGTCGCCTTTTAATCCTCTCCCTCTTTCTTCTCAAAAGAAGTGCGTAAGGCTTTTAAAAGAGTGCTCTTTAAAGTGCCGGTGAGCAAAGGTGACACATTTCCGCTCTCCCTCAACGACAACGATGCAAGGGCAGAGTGGAATTAACGAGGAGTTTGTGCGCTCTCGTTCTCCACTGTGAAAAGGGCCGCTTTTGATGATGCCATGAGTCATTTCTGGGGGAATAACGTTCCCTTTCTGCAGTGTGCACAATGTGGCCCCAGAATCGCCCATAACTGAGTTAATCCTATGCTTCTATGATCCTCGAACGCCCATAAATCGGCTGTTGTGACTGGCTCGACGACAAATGCCAATGAATCGGGTGTTATACTTGGCACAGAGAAGCAATGCCTGAGGAACAGGTGTTTTCATTGGCCCAGAGGGTATGTGCCCATAAATCAGCTGTCACGATTGGCTGAAGAGGCTGACACCCCTTGACCGGGAGGGATCTGCTGACTCCCAGCACCGGGGCGTTCGGGAGCGCTTGCCCCTCCGCTCAGCAGCCTCCGTCTGTGGGCAGGAGACCACCGGGGCTCCTGGCTTCAGACCAAAGCCTAGGCCGCAGCATCGGGACAGTCAACACAGAGCAACAGGCTGGCTGCTGGCCGGACACCTTTTCCATTACAGAGGCAGGCGGCCAAAACACACAGCGAGCCAGCACCGCTTAAAAATACATACAAAAGAGCTTCGGCCGGAGCTTCCTTTCGCCTCACACTCACATGACTGCGACTTCCTGTCGAGCAGAAGTTTGTGTTACATATCATTTCCACATTTTCAAAACTAAAAACACAGGGCTGTTCCCTATGTTCGTTTGTAAGTGTTAAAGGGTCGCTAATAAGTTTAAATTTAAACAAACAAAAAAATAGACAAAAACAGCATTGTAGTGCTACTTTGGCAATTCTGGAGGAAAATCATAGTGTGACCTTCAGATCCTGAAATATTATTTCTCTATCGATATTACCGATTCACCACACTGATCACAGAGTCCTGATCTAGGCGTGTCCATCACACCACACCACATCACGGAGACTCTCACTCATTCCTGTTCCACGTTTTCCATGAACTTAAATGACCTGTTGGGTTGACCTCCCCTACCTGCTCATAGCATTGTGCCCTAAATGGACAGCTTTGCTGTGTTTGGAAGAGATGTAGAGGACCCCCGCTCCCCACCCCTCACCCCTCCCTCTGGGGTTTGGCCCCCCACAGAGAAGGAGACGGGGGCTTGTTAAGGGCGCACTTCATCAAAAGATCTGGCATAGGGGGGCGGGGTGGGACAGGAGAGAGGGAGCTGCTGCTGAGCCAGTGGATCACCGCCCCCCCCAGCCCTGTTTGGGAGTTCACAGACGCACGCACACACGCATGCAAAACGCAAGCAAAAACATACAAACACACACTGCCACACACTGCCACACGTTCATGTACGCACACACACACACGTACAGACGCACGCACACACACACACACAGGCACACACACACACACACACACACACACACATGTACAGGCACACACACACGTACAGACGCATACACACACACACATGTACAGACACACACACACACACACACACACACACGTACACACACAGACGCACGCACACGCGTACTGTTCCCGCGGCTCCTGTCCGCTCCGTTCCGCAGCGATCCCTAACTAAGCGCTGGCC
>JAINUG010000034.1:4157500-4160000 GCA_029706075.1 Aldrovandia affinis
GGGACGGAGGGACAGAGGGAGGGAGGATGGGGGAAAGGGGGAGGCAGCCTGCTTCCTTCTCATCCTCCGTCATGCTCTTCTGTTACAGTCCCGTCCCAGACGGACCAAGCCCGCCGGGCTCCACCACCGTAAGGCAGAGGAGTCACTCACACACACGGACATACAAACGCACATGCACAAACTTGGACACACACACACACACACACACATGGACATACATGTGCCCACACGCATACACAAATCACGGATATGCACACACACACACACACACGCACACACACGCGCACACGGACCTGAAGACCACTGAAAGCTCTTGGGAAACAAACTTGATAACAAATTACCTCTAGAAACAGCAACAGTCCATTTCAGCCTCAATCAAGCCATAAATTATACAGGTGAAACTAACACAACAGAAGAGCAGTAACCAAACCAAACAGAGCAGGGCTTGTTTCTGTGCAGCAACAGACGAGGAAAACAAGAACATTGTAAAAATGTACAAATGTTCCTTGCGTTCGGGCTCAAAGGTTATCCTTCCCAGCATGCTCGCCTGAGACCCACACAAACCACAACACAACAACAGCTGCTCAAATAGGACCAATATCACGTTTGTGATGTCACAGGCGCTGTGCTCTGTGACATCACAATGGACGGGGCATGGCAGATAGGGACAGGGTCACAGGGACTCACGACATAAGAAAAGTTAGTTTAGGCTATTTATTAGCACAAAAAGAAAGCTTTAAAAGAGTAATATACAAACAGGAGAGTTAAGAAACCCCAAAATGTCTTATACAAGTAACTCCTCTCTAAGATTACAAATGATATTTTATACAGATACCACCGAAACTGACTGAAGTAACATCAGTGGAGAGGAACTACAACAAACAGGTGTATGAACACAGTTACGTCAAGTCTGAAACAATACTGGATATATTTCAGCAAGTTTTGAAAGCTTTTCAAGATTTAAAGCATTCTTGATTTTATGTTCAAACATATATTACAATCCTTCAAAAGGACAAGTGTGTGTGATCAGAAATCTAGGCCAGGGAGGCGCTTGCAAATCAATGGCTCTGTCAGACAATTGCTTTTAATTAAAAAGATGTAAAATAGTTGCTTCATGTTTAACAATGAAAGCGAAGAGGAGGAGGACAAAGATGATTTGTGTTTGCCAGCTCGAGAAGTTAGTGTGAGAGTGTTTTTTTTCCCCTGAAACTGCCAATTTTTTCAGAACAACAAGATGGTAAATGTGGACGGAGGAGAGGGTCCATTAATCAGGCGGGGTTCCAGGCTCAGACACAGTCCCCAGTGTGCCTAACGCAATGGCGGAGGGGGATTACGATCTCAGCTCCGCCGCTTCGCTTCGAGACAACTCTCATTTGGGAATGAGATCATCCTGTTTCAGGATCGTTTGGCGTCCCAGCCCGGCGCCCCCTCCTTGTCCCCAAACCGTCATCTATTATATTTCAGACATGTGGAATTTGCTAATCATGGCAGAAAAATGAACTTTTTTCTCCCTTTTTTAGGACGGGTGCCAGAACGTTATCAAAGAGAAGGCGAGTGAGAGCGGAGAGGAAGACCCCTCTGTTCATCCCTAATTAACTCTTTGACGTTTGCCAGCTGCGGGCTGTGGGACAGCGCCTGCCCTCTTCCCGCCAACTTTAATTAAAGAAGAACAAGTCCAAAAACACTGGGGAACATAAACACAGATAAACGTGTTTTTAAAAAACGGTCTGCCACCTATTAAGTCCAACGTAGTTTGAAAACATTGTTTAAAAAAAGACAGAAGGGGCGGCGGATAGCGTAGCGGTCTAACGCACCCGTATCTTGGCTGGTCTGATATGAGTGTGTGCTGCCTGTCAGGGACGTGGTTCTAAACCCGTCTCTACCAGACTGGCCCTGGTCGTCAGCCTGATCGGGGGCGGCATTTGGCTGGATCTACTGGCCCGGAAAAATTGCCTCGTTACCTGGAGGACAGCCGACGGACTCGTGGGGGAGGGTGAATTGAGATAACTACATTACACATTTACATTTTAGGCATTTAGCAGACGCTCTTATCCAGAGCGACTTACACAGTTTACACTTCTTTACATACAATCCATTTATGCAGCTGGATATTTTACTGAAGCAATTCAGGTTGAGTACCTTGCTCAAGGGTACAACAGCAGTGCCCCACCTGGGAATTGAACCAGCAACCTCTGAGATACAAGTCCAGTTCCCTAACCATTACACTACACTGCCGCCTAAATAGAGGGTATAATTGCCAACCAAACTGGGAGAAAAACGGGGGGGAAATGAGAAACTATAAATGTAAAAGAAAGGAGGCCCATGTGGCCCAATAAGGACGACGGCGTGCTCGAAGGACTCGGCCAATCAGCCGCTCCGCTCTGGCGCGTGACCCGGCGGGAAGCTGAGGGATCGCGGCTCCTGCAGATCACACAGGAGAGCATGGAACATGTCTGAGGCTAACGAGCGCGCCTCCCTGACCCCCCTGACCCCCCTCACC
>JAINUG010000034.1:4167500-4187500 GCA_029706075.1 Aldrovandia affinis
TTCTAACTCAATGAGGATAATGTTAAGGATCCTGAAAGTCGATGTTTAACCATGAACCTACGTGACAGTGGTACTATAATGGTTTGGGGAATTGAGACGTGAAGTCTTTTATTTAAGATTTTAATATCCTGAGAGAGCTGGCGAATCATGCAGATTCACAACACGGAGTGAGAACACAGCTCAGCGTGCCGTGTGCTACTCTTATCCCCCCTCCCCACCCCCACCCCAACTGGAGCTGGGAGTTACGGAGCTGAAAGGTGAGGTGAAGGTTGTGAGGGAAAGATGAGGAGCAGGAGTTAAGAAGCGAAGCTCGATGAGATCAGGGAGGCCATGAGAAGAGAGCTGGCAGAGGTCAGGAATGAGCTCAGGGGAGAACGGTCAGCAGTCAGGGTGGAGCTCCAGCACAGAGACACAGACAACATCGTCCAGGGTCTGAGGGAGCCACTGGAGCCCCTCACTGCCACCAATGCCCCTCACATTGAATCTCCCCTGCCCACACGAACTCGGCTCATCTGGTCAGCCACACCAGACACAACCCCACACCATCCCCACACGAGACACATCCCCACACCATCACAAGCGTGAATTGTGATATTTCTCTAGCATGTATTGACATCTCCACAAGTGTCATTTAACATTGGTGGATTGTATAGACCCCCCATCATGTTTTTTAACATTTAACTGAACTCTTGAAAGAATGTGACAATAAGGAGCTAACTCTTATGGGTTCTGGTCAAAAACAAAAGTTGAAGGTTATCGCAGACAAATATAATCTAGATCATTTAGTGAATGGTCCAACGAGGATATAAAAATCCCCAAAGACACAATTAGACTTGACATTTTCAAATAAACCAGAGCCAATTGAAAAGTGTTTTTCCAAAAACTCACTCAAGTCCTTTGACCAAAATTGGACTGAGTGATTTTTTGGAAAAACACTATGCAATTACTAAAACATAATTTGATAACTGGGATCTCAGACCATAATCTAACTCGTTTTTTTACTGTGTAAGAAGAAAGACCTAATTTATTTAGAAAATGAATTAAACCAAATTAAACTGTATAATCGTCTGTCCTCAAATTACCCTAGAAAATTCAAAACTGTAATATGCTCAGAATTGCTCTTTGCTCACAAATTTGAAAGATAAATTCATGAATAAATGCAATATTAAATCTTAAAGTAAACACCATCTTCCTCGGCTAAATGACACCTCATGGCACTTAATGAAAAAAGAGAGTTGGCACGGAAAAAAGATTTAAAGATTTAAAAAGATTAAAATCAGGATTAGATACTGACTGAATCACATTCAAAGGACTAAGAAATAAGGTTACCTCAGAACTTAGGAAAGTAAAGGCCAACTTCTTTATTAACTTTACAGACGAGGCGAAGGGAAACTCTAAATTGATTTGGAAAAGCACAGATAGTCTAGCCGGCAAAGGACATGCTAAATGTTCTGGGAAGATACACCTAATGGTACAGGGAAGACTACTACAGGATGGCTATTCAATTACCTCAACTTTTGATCATTTCTTTCTTGGTTCTGTTCAAGAGTTAAGTAAAGAATTTCACAATGAGAGAATTGAATATTACACCATGTATTGATTCTGTCCAAGTTTTCAATTTATCACCAACTACAGAGGACAAGGTATATAATATATTAAGCTCTTTGAAAGAGGAAGAGTAACATTCTCCTTCCCAGTGTTACAGGTATGGGATGCAGCTGCCTACAACGATATCTATCGCTATATTACTGCACTGATCTCTTGCACAAGCTATGATTGTTCTTACCATGTATTAATGCACATCTTGTAAGTCGCTCTGGATAAGAGCGTCTGATAAATGCTTAAAATGTAAAAGATAATGTAGTATAAAGCTAAGGATATGTTTGGCTTTTGATACCGCAGTTTTAAAGAAACACAAAGACATTCTTGCATCACCTACATCACATGTAATTAACACAACCCCCCAAAAAAGGAAACATTTCCAAATGCATGGAAGTCAGCATTATTATTACTGCTGTATTCAAGTCAGGAGAACAGTTACTGGCTACTATAGACCAATTAGCATATTGCCAGTCATTTCAAAAGTTGCAGAAAAGGTAGTTGTTGAACAATTAACTTCCCATTTAAATACTAGCCATGTTCCTTTGCATCCCATCAATAACAATCTCTCAATCTCTCATCATCTGGCAAATGTATGACAGGGGTACCCCAAGGATTTGTTATGGGCCCCACTACCGTTTAACCTATATATAAATGATCTTCCACAAGTTTGCCATGGAGTTCACATCCAGATGTTTGCAGATGATACAGTTGTGTATTTACATGCTACAATGGCAGAGCAAGCAGCAGTACTATCTTGATCTTTCACGTCTTAGTATAAATGTGGGCAAAACTGTGGTAATGTAGTGTGGGAATGTTCTTTATAAAAACAAAAACATATTTTGTTAATACATGCAACAGAGCTTTCAGACAAAATAATGGTTACAAACTTTTTTTTATAGGTTTTATAAGTATCTATTGTTGCTCTCATTACGTAAATGTACAATTGCTTGTGGTTTGTTTTTGTTTTGTTATTTGCCATTTTGCTGTTTTAAGCGGATGCACTTTTTCCTAATGTGTTTGTGCGTGTTTTTTGTTTTGCTTGTTTATGTTTTTTGATACATGCTTTTACTAGGTCGTTTATTATGTCGTTTATTAGGACAGGTGTTGGAAATTAGCCTTTGGTGATAAACGCTTAATTCAACGCACCTGGTGCTTGTTTTTAACATTATAACGATGCTTTTCGCCATGTCTCTGACAAACAACCAAACAAATAAATCAATAAACAGAAAGCAAAGTCATATGAATATTAACTGTGGGGCAAGATGTCCTTCTAGATTAGAGGGTACTTGTAGGTGTGGAGGAGGAACAAGTACCATCTTGCTTCCCAAAGACGCAACCAACACCAGCAAAGCTGAATTAAATCAAAAACCAGACTATGAAGTACAAGCATACAAGCATACACTTTCTTTATAATTTCATAAATGAGTAATTTTTTTATCAAAGATGGCTGAGATAAACAAGTTAATTCACCCCCTGGCAAACGGAATCATAGGAGATAAGGAGGTTAAAAATGTTGAATTTAGTTTTTTGCAGCCACAAAACTCTCACTAGCTGTTCTAAAAATCCTGTGCACATTCCAATTTAAAATGCTCCTGAGTTTGAACTTGTGTTGCTGTTACTTCTCTCTGAGCTTAAAGTTAAACACATGTATCACACCGGAGACATTTTTGTGTTATCACAGTTATGAGGTCTTGGAAGGTTTTTGCCACAGAGGTCAGAGGTCCCAGTGCAGAGACTCCATTTTGGCTCAGGTCAGGGGCGCGGGTGGGCAGTACCTGTGGACAGCCGACGCTGGTGAAGCGGGCACATGCCGCTGAAGCAGGAGCAGGAGCAGGGCTCCCCGGGTCTTCCTCGCTGGGAGGGCGATGATGCCAGTGAGCACTGGGGCTTCAGGAACCCTGCGAGAGGAAACACAGAGACAAGGTTTCAGCGGCCTGGAACAACAACAAACAAACTCCCAAAACAACCAGGAAACATTTGAAGTGGCAATGATGAGGGGCCTCGGGTGGCATAACGGTCAAAGCATTTACCCGAAATGCAAGTTGCCCACTGCAGCCGCGGTTCGAAACCCAGCTGCACCAAGCCAGGCTCTGCCCGGGGCGGCGATTGGCTGTCCACCCCAGGGGGAAGGGGGATGGTGAGCCGGCACGAGCTTGCCGAGAAGTGGTAAGGGTGTCTCTCGAAAGTAGGTGGGCGAGTTCCATCTCGGAGGAGGCGGATCATCGCCGACCTCTGGGAATTAGCTTGCCCTGCAGTGACGGGCGGCAAGTTTGTAGGGGGAGGGTGAATCAAAAGAAATAGAGGGTACAATTGGATACCAAATTGGGAGAACAAAACTGGAAAAATATCTAACAACAAAATGTATATATATACAGTATATATAAAATAAAGATAAGGTTAATAGGGAAGATTGAGGAGGAGGAGGTGGAAGGCAACGCATGTTTTTCCAGAGTTATGGGGAGACTGAAGCGGACCAGACAGGGCCGCTGGCCCAGATGAAGACCTGCTCTTTCGGCAGCATCATGAGGCATGCTCAGCGAACCCGCCCCCCCATCAAACCGCCCGCCCGCCCGCCCCCCCCAATGAGGCGGCCCAGCCAACCTCTCACATTCTCACCGCTCTCACATTCACCGCTCATATCCCGCTGTGTCTCCCGCACCCCTGACCTCTCCCCCCAAGCCCATCAGCTCAGTGCCCATGTCATCCGCCTGGCTGTACCCAGAGATGGAGGAGAGGAGAGGAGGGGGGGCTGCCTGGGGCGAGGGCTGGGAGGGGGGGGAGGCTCAGCTCCATATGGGCAAAATGCCAAATGAAGCCAAGCAGGCCTGGAGGGGGCCCGTCTGTTTCAGGGGCCACGGGGGTCATGCTCAACAGGGAAGCCATTATCTGGCACAATGGGTCAACTGAACCCCCCACCACCACCACAACCCCCGCCAACCCCCACCTAGACACCGACACAAACTGAGTCATCCCAGGACATGAAACAAACAATAAAATATAAAAAAAGACATTAAAAACTGTCTTGCTGTACACTCCTGATGCACGCCAGCCCCTTTACAGAAGAACACGCTCTGGGCCAAATCCTTTCCACTGCTGACGGGCGTCACAGTGCCCTCGAACCTGTTCGCCTGAGCGCAAAGACCC
Source organism: Aldrovandia affinis (assembly GCA_029706075.1). Classification (NCBI taxonomy): domain Eukaryota; kingdom Metazoa; phylum Chordata; class Actinopteri; order Notacanthiformes; family Halosauridae; genus Aldrovandia; species Aldrovandia affinis. The sequence continues at coordinate 4,172,247 of JAINUG010000034.1, forward strand.
CCGGGACTCCTCCCACCTCCCTCACCGAGGCCCCTCCCTCTGAAACCCCTCCCCAATCCAAACCCCCGGGACCAATGGGAGAACAGGGCACCAGCCGTCATTATGACATCGTAACCGACCAATCACAGCTCAGGAGGGGGCACGTGCTTCTGCACCAAATAAGGGCACTTTCTAAGAGCCAAACTTTAACTGTAGTTTCCCTGTGCAGTCAGATGAGAACATAAGAACATAATAGCACATAATGAGGAGAACGGGCCGTTCTGCCCATCTAGGCTCGTCATGTCCTAATCTAAAGAGTATCTAGTACTGCATCTAGCCTGGACTTGAATAGCCCAAGTGTTTCTGCCTCTACTACCCGACCTGGCAAGCTGTTTCAGGCACTGACAACTCTCTGTGTCAAAGAAAAACGTCCTAATATCCGTGCGGAATTTGCCCTTAACTCATTTCCACCTGTGGCCTCTTGTTCTGCTAACCAAATTCATCTTTAAAAAAATCTTTGGTAGTTCACTTTGTTAATCCCTTTTAGGAATTTAAAAATGAGTCGAGGCTGCCCCCATTCCCAGTCGGGGAGGCGGTGGTGATATTTGTGCTCACCGGAGACATCCGCTCACGGCTATTTCTGTCCGCCCTTCCTCGCGAAGGACCTTTACGCTTCGGGCCGCCATCAAAAACGTAAGGGCAGTGACAACCCGCCCGCTCAATGGAGTGCCATTACTTCGACCATGAAGAACATGTCACTACAGATGAGCTCAGCGGATGGCATTTAAAACAGGCGCAGGGATATTGAATTAGTTCCCCTTCACAAGCTGGCTGGGCTGCAGAAGGGGGAGTGGGGGTTGAGGTGGGGGGTGCACTGTCTGTCAGGCACATTTCTCAGTTCTTGTGATGAGAAAAACCGGGCAGCGGATAGCGTATCGGTCTAACGCAACAGTGTCTTGGCTGGTCCGATATGAGTGTGAGCTGCCTATCAGGGATGCGGTTCAAAACCCGTCTCTACCAGACTGGCCCTGGCCTTCAGCCCCGATCAGGGGCGGCATTTGGCTGTCCACCCCAGGGGGAGGGGGGAAGGTGAGCCGGCTCAAGTTCGTCGAGGAGCAGGACGTCCGTGGTCGGGTTCCGTCGAGGGGGAGGCGGATCTACCGGCCCGCGAAAAAAAATCTTGTTACCCGGAGGACGGGCGGCGGACTCGTTGGGGAGGGTGAATTGAGATAAATAGAGGGTATAATTGGGAATTACACCAGACAGTACATGTATTAATGTATTAATGTACTGTCTATGCACTTTGATGTATTAATAATGTTGCCTATTGCACTATCCCTCTATTGCACTAGTACACTGTCTGTGTGTTTTCAGACACTTCTGATTCTGATTCTGATTCTGATTTTAATTCTGATTTTGATTCTGATCACTATTGTCACCAAACATCACCGCCACCAAACTCGACCGTCTCAACGCATGAGCGGCCGCTCCAGGTCACGCTCTGCTCTCCTCTCCCCAAAATTCGGGAGCCGGGCCACAGGAGGTGGGGGGAACAAACAGTGCGCCATCATTCTCCCAAATGGAGTGGATAAGAACTCAATCACACCGTGTGTTTTCCAGGACCTGGAATGTTCGCAAAATCTCAAGCTAACCAAAAAAGATACTTCAACGTGCATAAGAGAAGATAAGATAAGAGAAGCGCACACTTTCACTGCGCGACTTCACGTGCTGCAGGTTTTCCCACACTCGTCCTAAGCCGCAGGACTGCCAGGGGTGAGGGATTTATGGGCTGTCTGAGAGCAGCGCTTCCCCTGGTACTGACGGAATGTTCGAGGAGGTGTTGTGCCATTTCCATGGCGATTCAGGCGTTTGAAGTTAAGGACTGTGAGAGAATGCACCACACATTTTACATTTGAGGCATTTAGCAGACGCCCTTCTCCAGAGCGACTTTTACATTTCTTTACATACAATCCATTTATACAGCTGGATATTTTACTGAAGTAATTCAAGCTAAGTACCTTTAGCTCAAGGGTACAACCGCAGTGCCCCACCTGGGAACTGAACCAGCAACCTCTGAGTTACAAGCCAAGTTCCCCTAACCATTACACTACACTGCCACACATTTCCCAGGTGATGTCACCAGTGGTATGAAATAAGAATGGAGAGCTGGGTGTTGAATGATGAAGTGGGGGCCATGCTGGGACCGCCATTTTGAAAACCTAACCTGGGCTCGACGGTTATTATGACACAACGAGGGAAAAACATACGAAGGTAAAAGTAAAAGTGTATTTTAACACCATTTATCGAATGCAAAAAATCCAGTAAACTTCTCAAAAGAGTTCGGAGTGTCATTCTTGTGACTTGCGCCAGAAGTAAAACAAACACTTTCAAAAAATCGTCCCGAAAAAAGCGAACTGTAAATAAACTGTCAGTGAAACTGAAATTGTTACGACATGACTAAATGAAAGCCTCGTGTCAGCGATTATCTAAAGCACATTTGAAAGAGTGCTGAGTGCAGGACAGTAAAACACATTCTGCCAAGTACAGAACGGTCTTGCAGGAGCAGCAGAGAGGGGGCAACATGATCCCGTCTCTTTTAAGTTCCGACCTCGTAACTGACATTTGAAGAAATGTTGAGTCACAGGCGTATCGCGGACGGATCCAAGCGGGCATGCCTTACGTCTTTGGCTCACAAGGCCATCTGGGTCTCCGCTCTACTTTTTAACTGACTGGAGGAAACTCTGTAAAAAATAAAATTAAAAAAACTGGTCGTTCCAGACGTTTCAGTCTAGCGTAAAAAGCCGATTTTCTCCACTGTTTAAACAAGCAAATGAAGTACCGGTCAGAATTCTGCTCGTTATTCTGCTCCAAAAACAAATAATACATTCGCTTTCATGTTCATCTCCTTCAGAACAACAGAAGAGGCTTTCGAGCACGAGGACAGAAAGCAGGTCTTTTCTCCTGCCTCTGGGACCAATTGAGGAAAGCGCGGTTTTGGCAGAGGCTTGTATGTACAGGTCTTCCTGTCTGTGTCTGAATCAAATGTGAGTCTCTATGCGCCTTTTCTCTGTATTAAAGAGCGTTCCACTGGCACTGCTCTTTATTACTTTGGCTCAGAACAGGCCCCGTGATTAGAGACACGTTTGATCTTTTCTCTTTTTCCCTCTCTCTCTCTCTCTCTTCTTTGGAATTGTATCTCATTTCGTTTCTCATAATGGTACACTGAAGCTCTGGTGGGGAGCAGAATTTTACACACCCCCCCCCCCACACCGGCAGCAGCCAATCAACACCGTCTCCGCCACGGTTCTGGAGATCTGAGCAGTATAAACATTGTGGGGGTTTTTCTAGTTAAAGCGTATTGTGCTAATGAAACCGGCATCTTTAGAGAAGTGTGGAGCCAGGGAGAGAGGGCCGCCAGCTCGTCTTCATTCGCTATGGTGGTAACGTCTCTGAGTTTGAAAGCCAGACTTTATGAGACCCATGACGGATTGCAGGATGGGGGGGGTAGGGGGTGGTAAGAACCTCTCTCTCTCGCCCCCCAACCCCCTCTTGCTGATCCCGTCCTGCTTTTTTTGCCCTTGTATCTCGTTACCGTGGCGATCGAGCCCAAGGTCAAAGTTCGTCGGAGGAGCTCCATACATCTTGAGTGTCATAAACGTCTCCTTCTCCTCGGCTGGCGAACCTAGGGCCTTCACACTGCACACAGCAGGACCTACAGCACTGTCATCAATTGTCACGGCAACCAGATCATTGTGTCGGTCACCTTCAAAACCGTGTTTTCCGCTCGAGCTCGAAGCCTGGCGACATTAGCGGAGAGGACAAGCGAGGCCCCTCCATTACAAAGGCCGTCTCTGAGGAAGCGCTTCGGTGCGTACGGATGTTGTGTGACGTGTGCCCTTCACACACTCTGGCACATTGAGCCGTTTGAGCACTGACAGAAGTCTTTCACTCACGGGGATTTCTGTGGATTTCCAATGTCACTGGGAGTGGCTTCCTTTCTCTTTAGAAGTCTTCTGGAGGGGCGGTGGATAGTGTAGCGGTCTAACACACTGTATTTTGGCCCGATACGAATGTGCGGGACGCGGTTTGCAACCCGTCTCTATCAGACCAGCCCTGGTCGTCAGCCCCGATCGGGGGCGGCGTTTGGCTGTCCACCCCAGAGGGAGGGGGAGGGTGAGCCAGCTCGGGTTCGCCGTGAAGCACGTAAGGGTGTCTCCAGAACGTGGGAGGGTGAATTCCGTCTCGAAGGAAGCGGAGTTCGCTGTCCTTGGAGAATGAACTTGCCTCGTAGAGATGAGCGGCGGACTCGTGTGTGGAGGGTTGAATCTAAATAAATAGGGGTGCAATTGGGCACTAAATTGGGAGACAAACAGGAAAAATCTGAAACAAAAAAAAGTATTCTGGGCAGTAAACAATGTCCCCAAATTCTCTGGGGAACTGACAGGGAACGAGCCAAAGGTCCCGTGTCCGTTTTAAATATATCTTCCTCAGTTTCGGTTCCCTGCCAAGCACCCTCCGTTTCGCACGTCTCGCTCCCTCCTGCTCACAGAGCGGCGAGTGTCTGCGCTGCACTCAAACAGCCGCAGATGTTTATTTTTCCGTTTCATTTACGTGAGAAGAAAAAATAAAAATGCGTATCCAAACAGTGCCTCGTTCAGAACCGGTTACGACACTGACAGTATTTCTGACTGGATGTGCCCTGGACATCCATCAGAGCTTCACCCTCTACGACCGCCAGAGAGAAGCTCTCCTCTTGGGAGGTATACAAATAAAAAAAAACTTCTCCCCCCCCCCAAAAAAACACCATCACAAAAAAACATCATCTCGTTCTCCTGTGTTTGGAATAAAGCGCTCTCACTTCCTGAACCCGTGGCAGAGAGGACGTTTCTGTGTCAGCAATCAGCCCCCTCCACTTCCACAGTGGTCACCGTCACCATGAACTGTCTGCCTTGAACCGCAGCACCGACACCCCACTGCGCTCCCTCTTTCCACTTTCCACACCAAAGAGCAAAGGCAGGAAGCACTCCAGAAAATAACGGCACACTTTTTTTTTTAAACCCACAACAAAATCTGCTCGTTTGCGTGGACGGGGGGTTCAATGGGGGCCAAGGGGCAATCGACTGCAGTTCTCTTCTGACCCAAAGGCGTACTAAATCGTTAGCTCTGAGGTTTGTGCATAATTGTGACTTTGTGTCTTAACAAGCAATTTAACAAATATATATATATACATCAATTATGTGAACACAGAGGGGAGACTGACAAACAACTGTAAAACTCTGTAATCTGTCTAATAAAAAAAAAAGTGAGTACATTTTACATAATTACACAGTCAACAAAACATGATGCAGCGATGGCTCAGAAAGGACAGAGGAGTGGAGGACCACAGGTGCTCTGAGCTCTGGTGTAAGCGGTAACAACATCAGAACCACAAGCTTGTAGTTTGTGTTTGAGTGTCTGTGTGGAGCCCCTACAAATCTGCAATTACTTCACCTTGATTTTGAGAATAGTTTACGTTTCCTTCCCTTTGTTTTTGAGTGAAGAATGCTGGGAGCCCTGCATGTGCCATGTCTGTTACAATGCTTTTACTTCATGGGAAGGTCACATGGTCCACAAGTCACACCCTCCTGCAATCTGATTGGCTCAATGGTTAAAGACTTTTTGCCAACAGCCAACCAACTAGTGTGGCAGACCACATCTCGTCAGCCCTGTTATGTGCTGGCCTGTTCATATGTTCCCTTTTGTACACAAAATCAAATTCTCATCCATCTCTATGTACTGTAAATGTCCCATATCTAATTTTGATTGCATGAGGAACGGCCACTAAGTCCTCATTTATTCCTAATCATCAGTGGTGGATGAAGTACACAAACCCTTTACTTGAGTAAAAGTACAGATACCCAGATAAAATATTACTCCAGCAAAAGCAAAAAGTCCTACATTTAACCCTGTTTGCTGTAGGGGAGTGAAAGTAAAAGTAAGAATGGAAATACTTAAGTAAGCACAGATACTTTGTACTTAAGTACAGTAATTAACTTAAGTAAAGTGAATGTACTTTGTTACCGTATCACCACTGCTAATCATTACACCTCCGAGCCATTTCAGTGCATTGGTTGGTTTAAACTCTCATTTCTCACAAGCAATCAAATGGTAACATGGTATTTTCAACCATTGTTTTTTAACTAGGGGAAAAATACATTAAAAAAAAATTAAAAAATAAATCGGCCATCAGTGTCGGCCTTAAAAAAGAACAAAAAAGGCCACAAAAAGACAACAACCTATCGGTGGCCCTCAAGCTAAGACCATATTCTCACTGTGCTCTCCCCCTCCCTTTGCTGTAGGATGTGTAAATCAGTCAGTCTGTCAGGAAGGAGGTTCATCGGTATGTTTTTGGTTAAGTCTAAGATTTCATGCCCCTATCAGCATCCTTTGTGTTTGACAGGTGCAACCTGGCAGGTCTCTGTTAGATATGTGCTTATTTTTTATAGCCAACGTGCAGGGGAAGAGGTTCGAGGACATGGACAATTTTTCTAACGCAATATATATTTTCAAACCCAACGTTGTTGATTCTAATATTTCTTTTTTCACGTTGAAACATGTGATTTGAGTTAGACTGTGAGTGTGAGTGTGTGTGTGTGTGAGTATGTGTTTTTTTTCTTCTTCACATTTTATACGGGCCCTTAAAGATAGAGAGCCATTCCTAACGTGGAAAACAAGTCGGAGCTCTCTGTTTCTGTTTACGCAAGTAAACTTGGTCCGAACCCTCACCGTGACCTTAAAACACACCACGACTCTGCCATTAACCCAGACTCAAACCCAAAGCCCACATTTTAATTACAAGTGTGGCAGTTACACAGCTTCTCCCTCTGTTTTACATTTAAAATAACAACAACAAAAAAGAATTGAGAGAGAATATGAGTGTTATAGGTTAAGACCACACACCCAATAATAGAGTACAGAATATCCCTCACTCTCACTAGCCTTGTCTCTGCACCAGACAGAACTCATCACTGTCGCTGTAACGTTAGCCTGCGCTGAAACTTAACCCTGAGAACACTGCCAACCCAGCTGGCCAGTGATGCTGACCGGCCAATCGAAGTCTCCACAAACAGGTCACATGGTGTGTGCCCACCAGGCCAGGCCCCTCATGCGGTATGTGTGTGTGTGTGTGTGTGTGTGTGTGTGTGCAGTTTTAAAGTCCGGGCCATTTATAAACATAGCTTTGGGCCATCTCATCAGGGGTTCTGGGGCAAGACAAGCGCCATATCCTGCCAACTCGGCAGAAAAGGAACCACACAAGCCACATCTCTGGTGGCTGGTCCGATCGTTGTTCTTAGTAACGGGAACTTCAGCTGCCCCAGGCCTGTCTTGCTGTGAATGCAGGTTACATTTCCACAGTAAACATGAGTCACCTTTAGTTCTAATTTTATACTGAGACTAGCAAAGTCCCCCCACCCCCCACACACACCTACTCGATGAATATTGTTCTAATAAAATAGACTAGCCTATAACAATCTGTAACATGCAAAACCCACGGCGGGTTTCATTTTAACAACAGAGGACGACTGATCAACTTAAGAACTTCAGCGTGTGTTTAAGTCTTTTTCAAACGAGGAGGCGTTTACAAACCAGGAGGTTAAAATGTGTGCATCGTTTGCCAACCCATTAAATTCATGATGCATTTGCACCGTCTGAAACAATCAAAATGTATTTAACTATTGTGTAACATCTACCCTATATATCTAATATTAAGATGATTACTTTCCAAAATGAATAAGAGAAACAGAGGTATGAGAGGGGAACAAGTCTGTTAAGAACAGAAGACTCAGTTTCACGAGACTCAAAGAGATAAATTAGGTTTTCCTAGTATGCTATAATCCTGTCTGAGGATTCTTGGCGTTGAAGTTCCCGTGTCTCGCTGGGAGATCGCAGTGGAAACACGGCGGATCACGACTCCCAACCAAATAAATGAAAATGTAAAGCTATGTAAACGACACCTACACTTTATGTCCCATACGTGGCACACCTGGAAAAACGTGTCGTTTCAGAGAAGGTGTGCAGGGCACTCAAGATTGCAACACGTGGGAAATGATAGTCACCGTATATGTGGACAAGTGTGCATGTAAAAGGCCGCTCCTTTTTTATTTATTTTCAGTGTACAGAGAGGCACACACTTCTTCAGAGCCATACTAATTATTGGGACGTTTTAGTCATATTTTCCCTCAAATTGTTTTTATGACTCTTTTTGTATGTTTATTGCAGTGATCTGTCGGTTTTTTTTGTTGGTAATTTCCTGTTTCTTGGAAAAAGCAGTTGGAGCTCCCTTGTTTGAAAAGCGCTGTTTAAATAAAGTTTATAAAAAACACAGTCTATTGACAGTGGTGCGAGCTGGGCTGTGGTACTGACGAGGGCCCGCAGGAACAGCGCACGCCCACACGAGAGGGGAACGCCGCAGAAAAATGTTCCAGCGCGCGCGGACACCGATCCCTCTCTGTTTGTTGACAATGCGGCCTGAGAGAGCAGATCCGACCATGGCCACTAAACACCTCCACCTGCCACGTGTTCCTGAGCAGCGGCTACACAGTGAAATACGACCTACACTCGCTAATGAGAGAGGGAAGAGACAGACAGAAAGGCAGAGAAAGAGAGAGGGAGAGGGGGAGGTGTGTATGTGTGTGTGTGAGGAGACTAAACTTAGGCCTCCCTGCTACACAGCTTCTTAAAATAATTGCGAAATTCCAGGCCCTGTTACGTGAGTGGTTGGGCTGCTGGTTTTGGGGAGAGCCGTTCCCCTCCACGTGAGCCGGGGAACTTTCGACCCCCGGGGGTCCAACAGTGTGGTCAGAGTCCACTCCTCAAGATCTATCGCTGTGAGAGTCAGCACTATTACTGTGGCTCTTTCTCTTTCTCTCTCTCTCTCTCTCTCTCTCTCTTTGCGGAGTGGTGTGAGGCATGTTGCGAGGATTGGCAGGGAAGGAGGCCCACCGTGGAGCTTCAGGTTCCCGTCAAACTCAAGATCCTCGGCCAGTAAAAAGAAGCACATGAACAAAAGCCCCCGTTTGTGCTGGGCCGACCCACCACCCGCCCGTCCGCTACCTGCACACACACACGTCCATCTCCCGCACCCCCCCAAAACTCCAAACCTTCCTCCATGCCACTGCAGCTCTCTGTGTGTGTGAGGAGGCACCTTCTAGTGCCAGTGTGAAGTTTAACCCACATTTAACGTTCCGTGTAATGTTGAAACTTTTTACCGTCCGCAGTCACACACTCAATCCGAAATAGCTCTGGCGATCCACCTCTTTTAATTCCTAAGTTGTAATTTTAAAAGCTTCGATCAAATTCCCCTTCCCCACCACCCCATCTTCAATCGTCTGCCCGATCCGTCTACGGTTTCACTTGCGGCTTGGCAAGACACGATCGACTGAATCACGCGGCCTGGCATGGGCGTGCCAGCTTTATGTGGGAACCAAATGTAACCAAATATAGGCAAAATGAAAAAATGTGCAATGTAAATGTGACCACACAAACGCCTGCCACACTCCAGTGACACAGCCGTGTCTCAGCTCACGACTCTGGAGGGCCTGAGAGCTCAACAGTCATAACATTCAGAGAACGCCCACAAGCACTCCAACAATTAAACAAACACTAAATAAAAAAGCCAAACAATAAAGCATTAGGCTATCTCCACAGTCATACAGTACTATAACTGTTAAAAAATGAAATGAAGAGATATGACTGAGCACAACTGCACTTATTCACACACTCGGTTATTGTATAAATGTGCTTCACTAAATATGTTTACGTTACAGGATCTCATAATGCTACTAGAAAAACAACTTTAATTTCCATTTGAGATCAAACCCGTAGCCATGTTGGATATCTATAGCAAGAGTAGAGTTTCTTGTTTGTTTAAACCCACACAGCCAATTTAATTAGTAGCGCAGAATCGCATTAATGCTAAAACACAAACGGGTCACTACCATGGACTGAGGCAACAGTTCTAAGCAACAACTGACCATAAAACTACAAAACCAACAAATCAATTCTCAAAAATAAAAGCTGTCGAACTGAAGAAAGGGCTGAACAGTGGTTTTAAGCGACAGTATGGTCTTCACCAAGAGGCACAGTTACATTTTAAAAAAATAAAGTTCTTCCTTGTCTGACAAAATGGACAATTGTTAAACCTGGCGTGACCGTGAGACCAGACGTTGGCCAGGTGCCAGGTTAGGATATTTCCACATGAGTCAGGCTAAGTCGTGGCTCTTTCAAATGTAGTTATTAAAATCCAATATCAGGATGGTGATTTTGCATATCATACAGGCCTGTTTATTGAAATGCTCGTGGGACCCCAGACAATACCCCTTCACCTCAGACTAGGAAGCACCTACAGTCATGCTCACCATTTTAGGAGCATACAACGGCAGGGACACTGCTAGCTAGCTAAACAAAACAAAACAAAACATCAAAGGAAATTATTCTAAACCTCAACTGTCGAAAGTGCTACTGAAATCACCATGAAGGAAGGGTACGTACACTACCGGTCAAAGGTTTTAGAACACCCCCATTTTCCAGTTTTTACTGAAATTTTCATGTCAGTTTCCTCCAGTTTCCAAGTGCCTTTTGATGGTGTAGGAAACTGCTCACTGCCAAAAAATGTACATTATTTTTCAGTTTTTGGTAACTTAAACTTTTTTTTTTTTTTAGTTTACCGCTTACCTTTGTACCATTTCAGGTTATTCACTGGACTTGAACTGCTTACATTTTTGTAAAAACTGGAAAAAAAAACTTTTGACCAGTAGTGTATGTCTTTGCTTAAAACTACGTCCGACACTGTATCTTGGCTGATCCGATACGATGTGCGATGCCTGTCAGGGACGTGGTTTGAAACCCATCTCTACCAGACCGGCCCTGATCGGGACTCCTTTGGCTGTCCGCCCCAGGGGGAGGGGGGAGGGTGAGCCAGCTCGGGTCCGCCGTGTAGCACGCAGGAGTCCCCAGAACGTGGAGTAGGGGGCAAAGGAAGCGGAGTTCGCTGCTCTCGGAGAATTAGCTTGCCTCATAGAGAAGAGCGGCGGACCCGTGTTGGAAGGGTAAATCGAAATAAATAGAGGGTGTAATTGGCTAATACTAGACCCATTAGTAGCTACGCTCATTCCCCGATACGTTGAAGCCCGAGCCCCATGACCCGCACACAGATACGTGACTGAGCACAGCTGGGCGGCTTCATTTAATCACAAAGCTTAAAGCTAATGATGTATCGCAGTGTAAGCCGATAATGCGATCCGTTCACAACTTTTAGGGCTTAAAAATGATTTTAGGGGGGACCCGTGGGTTTAAGAGGAAGGAAAGCTGTGATCATATTTCCTCTCTGTTGTCATCGGTCCTGCGCCATAAGGATTAGGCTTCTAGAACACACAGTACCATTTAAAAAAAAAATATATATATTCTGTTTCAGATTTTTCTCCCCAATTTGGAAGCCAATTATACCCTCTATTCATTTAGATGAAATTACCCCCCTTTCTGGAGACACCCTTACGTGCTTCACAGTGAGTTTGTGCCGACCACCCTCCCCCCTCCCTGAGGCCCAGACAGCCAAATGCTGCCCCTGATCGGGGCTAACAGCCAGGGCTGGTCTGGCACAGACGGGGTCGAACCACGTCCCTGATAGGTAGCGCACACTCGTACAGGACCAGCCAAATATGGACACAGTAAGCTATGATAGTTCCTTTCTAATATCTAATATGACACCAACTAATCATTACTGTGTTTGAGCTCATGTTCTTTTTCTTTTTTTATCTGTTTGTTTGTTTTTGTCGTGTCGTGTCATGTATGGTTATTGTTGCTGTTCTTGTTTTCGGTCATATGCACTGATTTTAAACTGTAACAATGTCATTTCAATTTCAATGCTCATCAAGGGACTGGTGTTGGAAATGAGCTTCGGCTACATACACATGTCCAGTGCATCGGGCACTGCTTCTGCGGCTGTCAGTGTTCTCTGTGCTTGTCCCTTACAAATAAACGAATAAATAAATAAATATTGCAAGCACCTTCCGGCTTCAATTCAAGTTCCAGCTAGAGAAAAGAAGTGTTCATCAGAATCCAGTTTCTTGAGTGGTCTCAGGAGCTCAGCATAGGAGCAGGTAATGTTTCAGCAGCTGTTTTCTGCAGAGTCAATGGATCAACCTGGATTTCACGGGTCTTTACATCACGGTACATTCACTGAGCCCACTGTAACCGCCGATCGACGTTGTATCAAGATTAGTGAATGCAAAGAGGCCACGAGAGAGTCATGGGAGAAGAAAGATTCAAAAAGATGCCAAAGAAAGGACAACAGGAAACACAATGAACAGAAGTGGAGGATATAAGGGTCTCCCTTATTTATCTGAGTGGATAAACACGGGCGTTTATTTAATCCACTGTGTGTTTGAAAGTGAAGCATGGCTTTGAAAAGGCAGCCCTGACTCCTGAGGTGGAGACACATACTTGATCTCAGAGAAAACAAAACCCTGCGTGCCCTGGTTTCACCGATTACGCAGCACCGAACTCGGGACAGTGTGACAAACGCAAGCGCTTCTGATTAGAACGTACGATGGAATCCAGGCCATGAATCATCGATCAGGGACACGTTTGGGTTTGACAAAAACAAACGTGAGGCTTAGGACATCATTATTATTATTGTGACAATGATGATAATAATAAAAATAATATTAATAATAATACAACATTTTATTTTTTTTAAATGCCATCAAAACATGTTTGCATTGTCAAATGCATTTTGGACGAAATTCAAGTCATCAGCGAAACTCTCATCAGCTTCCACGCCGTTTGAAGGAGGTACTTCTCATAAATCGAAGGATTTCATATTTAAATACAGTTAGCCAGCCAGTTATCCCAGACATCTCGCTCAGTGACTTCACTGAGCTCTCCTTCTTCGTCACCTACAGTGCTTCCGGTAAGACTCACACCGCACACGCGGTAAAGACGTGGTTGATGGTGTGCGTGCCCTATTTCTCACTGTTCGGCCACAGAGAATGCAGGGTTCATCGGCCAGCGTCTGCGTCTAGACCGTCTGTTCCACTGTGACATCCGATTGTCTGTGGGCATGCTTCAAACCGTACCTGCCGCGGTTTTACTTAATGCCGCGTGCTACCTTATCATTTCTAACCTGCCACTTTGCTTTGAAGTCTTCCAGTTCATCAAAATACTTGCTTTTCAAAGAACGAGTTGACGTCACGCTCCAGCCCTTTAGTCGCGTGACACATCTTTGCCTCGTGCACACGTGCGCTGGCGTGGCGAGTCCGCCTGTGTGGGGATTTCTCTTAATAAGTTCGCTTGAAATTTAGATCGATTAGATAAATAGATTGCGCTGTTAATCGAGCCCGGAGCCTATTCCGTCTGTGTCCCGTCCCGTCCCTCCCCAAAGCGTCTCGGTAATCGGACGGTCCGACCTACACCTCTAATCACCACGGAGACGTACTGCATGTACATAACAACATTCAATTACCCTCAACGTGTTTGGCCCGGTTCAAAGTTCTTAAAACAAACGGTAAAAGACTTTGGTTACACAGGTTTCTCACAACTGTACCGTCTCTCTCTCTCTCTCTCTCTCTCTCTCTCTCTCTCTCTCTCTCTCTCTCTCTCTCTCTCTCTCTCTCTCTCTCTCTCTCTCTCTCTCTCTCTCTCTCTCTCTCTCTCTCTCTCTCTCTCTCTCTCTCTCTCTCTCTCTCTCTCTCTCTCTCTCTCTCTCTCTCTCTCTCTCTCTCTCTCTCTCTCTCTCTCTCTCTCGATTTGAGTACTTTGGCTCCCAGTAATGAAACCAACTGATTTTTTTGGTGTAATATATAAACCAGGGTGTTGCTGGTCTTCTAATATCAGGAGTGGCAAACTCCTACCCTCCCGCTTAAAATGCACCACCCTTAACTGTTGATCTGTTGATTATTTAAAAGAGTCCCGCATGTTTTGCCCACTGCCTAACCAAATTCTCACAGGGCAGCAAACTCTGCTTCCTTCCAAAACGGAATTTGCCCACCCACGTTCTGGAGACTCCCTTACGTGCTACACGGCGGACCCGAGCTGGTTCACCCTCCCCCCTCCCCCTGGGGCGGACAGACAAACGCCGCCCCCGATCGGGGCTGACAACCAGGGCCGGTCTGGTAGAGACGGGTGTCGAACCGTGGTCTCTGACAAGCAGCGCACACCGTATCGGACCAGCCAAGATACAGTGTGTTAGACCTCTACACTATCCACCGCCCCCTAACCAACCTTTAACACATCTTATTTTTATGTAAGCCGTGACTCTTACACAGTATCTGCAACCATGTCACGCGAAGCCCCTTCTTCCCTTGAACAGATAAAAAAAAAAAAAACACATGAGCTCTATAAAGAAAATATGGCAAAGACACACTGACAGCCTCTGACAGACTTATGGTTTCACAGATTTCTAACTTTAAGATACAGGAAGCCTTAAAAACATAATTGACACGCATGAATCCTTCCCACTGATCAATACAGCTCTTTGAAAATACTTTGTGATGTGCGTGAACTTTGGAGCGTGTTATGTCCTATATTTTAAAATCACACCAACAGCAGATGTGTTTTTGGGCCAACTATGGTGATACATGACTGGTACTGGCCACATCTGGTTAGACTGCAGTTTAGACTACTCTTTTAAATATGACTAGTACATTTACATATTAGGCATTTAGCAGACACTCTTATCCAGAGCAACTTACAAGCTGTGCATTAATACATGGTATGATCAACTAAATGGTCAAAACGATTTTTCAGCATAAAAATCTCAATAGGACTTCAAATTATTCTTTTTTCAAATCCAAGAGTAGCCCAATGCGAAAGCCAGGTTAAGTTTGGAACACCAAGCACACATCTTTCATAAACAAATGGTTTCGTCCAGTTGAGCACTTTACCTGGGTTTCTACCGAATCACAGAAACCATCCTAGGCACCCACCTGGGCCGGGTGGGTCGTTGAGTTCATTTGGTGTGTGCTGAAAAAGCGTTACTGGGATATTTGTGTCACGCCACCGCGGTCGATGAGGTCATGGTGCGGCATTGTGGGTAGCAGGCCCCTGGACTCATAAACAGAACTAACGCTGACTGACAGCCGGGAACAACTGTGGCTGCCGCCATTCGCCCCAAAAGGTGCGTGTATCCTGACTCACCCCGCTCTCGATTCGTCAGAGTGACCTCAATGTTTTTTTAGTTTTCCTTCTGCTTCTTCCTAGGGCTGAACAGGCTGTGTGTCAGGTTGTGCGGTTGTGCG
>JAINUG010000034.1:4192500-4197500 GCA_029706075.1 Aldrovandia affinis
CAATCGAAGTTCAGGACCATTATCATTTCGGTGTCAAAGATGAAAGCCTCTGTCAGTCATGACACGCACATGTCCTTCCGCACAGATCTGTAGTTTCCTCCGGGGTCAAGAGCGGAGGTCTAGAGTTCACGAAAGGCCAGCCTCCTGTATAAACACCTGATTCCATAAGCCCCAGACTCAGGGAGACTCGGGACTCGGGCTTTGACAGGCGAGCTGCGGCGCTCCCGTCAGCGGTATTCAGAGCGCCAGCCCACCCAGCATCCTGTTTCTGGGACGCGCATTGTTCTCCAACGACTTCCTGCTCCTGGAGATCATGTGAAACACACGCAGCGAGAGAGTGTAAACACAGCGCAGTGACTAAGAGCAGAAACAAGGCACTGCGCCTGCAACACTCTGTCTGCAACACTGCGCCCGCAACACTGCACCTGCAACACTCTGTCTGCAACACTGCACCTGCAACACTCTGTCTGCAACACTGCACCCGCAACACTGCACCTGCAACACTCTGTCTGCAACACTGCACCTGCAACACTCTGTCTGCAACACTGCGCCCGCAACACTGCACCTGCAACACTCTGTCTGCAACACTGCGCCCGCAACACTGCACCTGCAACACTCTGTCTGCAACACTGCACCTGCAACACTCTGTCTGCAACACTGCACCCGCAACACTGCACCCGCAACACTCTGTCTGCAACACTGCACCTGCAACACTCTGTCTGCAACACTGCACCTGCAACACTCTGTCTGCAACACTGCGCCCGCAACACTGCACCTGCAACACTCTGTCTGCAACACTGCACCTGCAACACTCTGTCTGCAACACTGCACCCGCAACACTCTGTCAAATGTCTGTTAAATGCTTAAAATGTAAAATGCAACAAAGAGCCCGGCCTTTAGAGAAACACACTACACACACTATACACACACACTCACACATACACACTCACACACACACTCACACACACACAGACAAGCACACACACACACATTCACACACACACACACACACACACACACACACACACACACACACATACAGACACACACACACACACACACACACACACACACACACACACATACACTCATGCACACACACACACACACACTCTCTCTCTCACACACACACACAAAGGAAAAAGTCAATCGAGGGGTTTATTTACTGCAGAGGAATGTGTGAAATGTGACAGATAGCACCTCTCTGTTCTCCGACAAGCTTCCGCCCCCAATGTGAAAATGCAGAGAAGCCAGGGCACAGAGGGTTAAAACATGAGACCGGGGTCAGGACTGGACCGTCTCGCCCGGACGACTAGACCATAACTGGTGGTGTTCATCTGGATGACCAGGAACAGCAGCTGCAGGCTGTGAGGGGCTGGGTGCACAGCCAGGAGTCTACAGACCTGGCCTTAAACAGATAACCTGC
Organism: Aldrovandia affinis; assembly: GCA_029706075.1. NCBI lineage: Eukaryota > Metazoa > Chordata > Actinopteri > Notacanthiformes > Halosauridae > Aldrovandia > Aldrovandia affinis. The sequence goes on from JAINUG010000034.1 coordinate 4,193,927, forward strand.
TGACTCAGCTCACTGCTTAAACCAAACATATTACACTACCGAATACAGACATATATAACACTTCCCTGTATGCTGAGAGCACGAGAGAGAGAGAAATAGTGTGAGAGAGAGAGAGAGAGAGAGAGAGAGAGAGTGAGAGAGAAAGAGAGAGGGAGAGAGGGAACTAAAAAGTAGGTCAAGTCACATGACGAGGATCGAATGCATACTGGATTAATTTTCTACGGCATGTGGTGATTTACACAAAAAATAGTGAAACATTTTAGGGGACGAGAGCCAGCGCAGTGAGCTTATTGTTGTCATTGTCGTTGTTTTTTTATTTCGGTGAGTTGTGGCGAAAAGAAACCAGCTCTTTTTTTGAAAATAAAATAAATAAAAAAACGAAAAAAAAGTGTTGAAACGGCAGAGATGAAAGGAAGAGGACGATCGACGGGCGGGGAGACGGCGGTTTCCTCTCGCTGTCGATCCAGGAAACGGGGCTGTGGACGCTGCAGGAATACGCCAAGAGAGCGGGAATAATTCACAGCGTGGAGGAGGGGGGGAGGTTCCCCGCAGCCCACAGAAGAGCTCTGACTCTTTCGGCGAGAGAGAGAAACGAGTCCACCCTGAGATACCGCTGTTGCAATGAGTTCTATTTGCGGACAGCTGTGGGGGGTAAAATAAAAAAGCACACAAATGGGGAACTGAACGTTTGGCCACGCCGCCGTCAAGTGAGAGAGTCGAGTCCCGGAGGAACTCCGCCGCGGCAACAAGCTTCTCCGCAGAGACTCCACATTCAGCTAAGCGCCTCATGAGAACCTTGAGGAGGAGAGATTTTCTGCAGTGAACTCTTTGGTTGCTCTTTTTCAGTGTGTCCGCGGAGCACGGTTTGGCCGTGACCCTAAAGGCCCTCCAGAGACTCAAGATTTTTATTTTTATTATTTATTTATTTTTGCTGTTTTTTTCTCCCCATTTTCCCCCCAATGTTAGTATCCAATTTGTATCCCCCTCTCTTTTTTCATGCCAATTATCCCCTCTCTCGTATGAGAACTCACTGCCATAGTCCGGCTGGTAGTGAGCGCTGTACCGCCTCCTGCAACCCAGTACCCGCCTAGGCCGAAGCCTGTCACTGACACACTTTCCTTCGGCTTTTATCCCTCCCCCCTCCCTAGGGCAGACCACCAATTGCTGCACCCTGGCGGGACACCCGGCCAGAGCCGACACTGGGGCGGCCAATGGATTTGAACCCCGGTCGCCGTGGCTAGCGTCGAACGCTCTTACTGCTAGTGTAACAGAGTTGCTTCTGCCCGCAGTCAGTTTCAAACCGATGGATCTCGACGCAACGAGAGAGCGATTTATCCCTCTGAGCTAAAGACTCAAGTCTCTAACGTGGGGAACTAATCACACTCTTATCCACGTCACTTTCTGTAGCGGACGCTCCACGTACCGGAGCACCACCACTACACTAGAGCAGGCGGGAGGCCCCAGCGCCTCGAGAGCAAACAGGAGCGCGACCCGCTCCACAACGACTCACTTCAAAGCCCTTCAGCCCACAATGGCTCTGGTGCGGGGAGGCCGGGCCCTCGAGAGCTGGCGCCGCTCCACCGCGCTCAATGGACGCCTGTCTGTAGCGCCGCTCGCGAGGAAGCTCTCTCTCTCTCTCGCATTGGTGCTGCAGGTTTACTCATGTGCGTACTCGCCCAACAGGCTGGACTTGTCTCAAAGTGTACAGAACTCTGTGTGCCCAACGCTGCAGAGGACCTAGCAGGGCTGCAGGGAGGCGTTACATTTCATTAAAGCTAAAACAAATAAAGCAAAACACACACACACACACACACACACTTTACACACTCTACACATACACACACACACACACACACACACACACACACACACACACTACACACACACACACACAGTACACACACACACATACACACACACACATATATATATATACACACACACACACTTTACACATACACACACACACACACACATATATATATATATATGCACAGGTAACTGCCAAAATAAAGGAAACACCAAAATAAAGTGTCTTAATAGGGCCTTGGCTCACCATGAGCTTCCACTTCAATGCTCCTTGGCATAGAGTCTACAAGTGTCTGGAACTCTACTGGAGGGATGCAACACTATTCTTCCATAAGAAATTCCATCATTTGTTGTTTGGAATTTAATAAATGAACTCTGGTGCGAACAATTTTATACCCACCGTGTTTCATATACAGCTCTCAAAATAGCCCGTGTTTTCGAGCAATTTGAGGACAAAAAATGCACGTAGAGTAAATGGGTTTTTTCTCAAAAACCTGCAATTTAGCTGATTATGTCACACGCTGCAGTGTGCTCTGCTCTCCTCCCCTCCCCCTCCCCTCCCCCTCTCGGCTCAGATGAAACCAGCACACCGGCAAACTGCACAACCTCGGGCTAATCTGTGCGCCCTGCCTCCGAGCCGGAGACGGTTGGAATGACACGCGTGGATGTGTCACATGCTTGTCGGAATTTCGCGGGTGCGACAAATCAACGTTTCGACACGTTCCAAGCCGGCTTAATTCCGGGCAGGAAAACTAATTCCGTTTTGCGTTGGTTGACAATGACACTTAGCGGTAACAAAAAGAGGCCCAAATTTAAGAAGGCAGCTTCATTACGACTAAATGACTCTCCCAGCCACTTCTGCTGCCCTCGATTTAGGGTCCAGCATGTGGATTCACTAAAACACAAATGACTTTCAACCTGATGAGAGACAATATGTCATTTTAAGCCCATGCCCCATACCCAAAAATATGTTAATTTCCAAAATATGAACTTATATATTCCTTAAAACGAAATGCATTTATATTACATTTACCTATTGTATTTAAATATAATTAGAATATAATTACCATACACTTTGTATGCATTTCCTATATATTTTCCAAACTATTTTTGTGTCATGAAAAGGCAGCAATTCTCATGCATTTTTCATATATTCCTAATACATGCCTTCTCGATATATTTTATCTGAATAATACATTTGAATGTATATTTTATGAATATTTCTCTTATGTATGGGTTGTTGCTGTTGCTGTCAAGGCTATCTTAGTTGAAATATGTCAGAAATATGACCGGTCGCGCTAGCCAAGGTAAGACCATACTGAGGCTATGCTGATACATGCTGATTCTCAAATGACTTTTCACCATAAATGTGTCTATTGACCTTTTTACATATGTTCTCAAAGTTTACAGACAATACTGTCATCTTAGTGAAGGAATCTCATCACAATAAGACGTTGGGAGTGTCAGAAGGTGTGAAAATAGGGTTTTAAACATCTGTTAGGTTCTGCTCCTGCTCTTTTGAAAAACGGCAAGAAAAAATATTTTGCAAACCAGCGGGTTTTTTTTCAGGCGACAGCAAAGGAAAATCTGAACAGCAAAAAAATCGAATGTAAAGGTATAGAGTCCGGTGTCGAGTGTGTGTGTGACTCTGGGCTTCTGTATAATGCACAACACAAGCCACGAACAGAGGCAGTAAATCGAGTCCTGCTGACACTTCACGTTCTTTGAAAAAAACAAAAAACATTAAATGACAAAAGTGGGAACG
>JAINUG010000034.1:4205000-4255000 GCA_029706075.1 Aldrovandia affinis
TCGTGTCAAATATGAACCAGGCGTTTCGTAGGGTCCATCGATCACTCGGGAAGCGGCTTTTGCAAATCAACAAACACTGAAGTTAAGGGTGACTGGATGCCAAACAGCAGCCAGCGACCAAGGAGCTCCAAGATAAATCAGACCAATCGGGAATTCCAGCCCCCACAGGTTCCAACACATTCCTCTTTGCTACTTAAAACGGGCATCATTCGTCATTCATTTAGTGCTCCTGACTCACCAGATAGAAAACCAGTACCTGCAGCTCTCGTGGGTCACCAGACCACTTACTGAGGCGATGATCACCAAGGTGACCCATCATCTTCTGTCCCACATCAGGACTGCGTACGGACAGACAGGGCAGGGGCGTGTGTGAGGGGAGGGGGAGAGCTCTTCATTGGCTGAATGTCGTACCACAGCTCAACCCTACTGGTGTTCAGGTCCAGGCTCGACTCACTCCAGACTATGGGGAGAAACGGCGAGCCTGGCCAGGGGGTGAGTGAGCCATTCTCCTCATGAAACTGTATCATGTAACCGTGCCCTTATGACCAGCAGGCCTGGGGGCTCGGAGGGGGTGAGACAATCTCTGCTTTTATCCCCACCGACACTCACAACTTATAGCGCTACAATGAGCGTCACAAAAAAGGGTATACAACTCTGTCCTCTACGCGGGACGTGGGACCTGAATTCACAAGAGCTGGAGCAGCTAGCGCTACGCTAGGCCCTATAACCCCCCCAACCCCCACGCCCCCCCCGCTTTACACCCTCTCAGTGGGTACTTGTGGAGGGTGTTGTTTTTGCAGGTAAGGGCCTTGCTCACACCCTTCCTGCCTGGAAAGAATTTAGGAGCAGACGTAATGGGCGCAGTATTTCACCCCGGTAACAAAGGCCCCCACTCCAGTCGGGGCCGGAGTGAGCCTGGGGGGCTGGGGGGGGCTGGGGGGTTTGGGAGTCGGGACGGAAGAGGGAGCGCGTTCGGACTGGAGGGGTCCCGAAAGCCACTAAATCATCCTCAGCGAGCCGGGGAAAAACCGAGAACAGAGCAGGCACTGTTTCACACTGGCTGCGACTGCTTCGCTGGCCCTCTCTCTCTTTCTCTCTCCGTCTTGTGCCCCTAGGGAGGTCAGAACGAAGAGGGTCAGCCAGTCAGCTGAGTAAGGCACCATATCAGGGGGGCCGGGGGTACTTCTGCCAACGATATCGGCCAAGAACATCCACCTCCGTCACGTCCCACCTGAGACACAGCTGTCCGGGGGAAGGTCCAGGGGTTTATGAACCAAACACAGAAATTTAGACTCAACATATTTAGAGTGAGATCGCGAGGAAGGCCTGACATCAGACACTAAGCCCTGTTTTTTAATCGTGTTTTCACTATCTAAAGTGTCCGCGCTAATCCCCCGCCTTATCGTCTTTCCAGATACCTTTTCAGTCATCTCTGTAACGGATCTGGCTTATCATAAGGGCAATCGAGACCCCCTTAATCTGACTGCCGTGTTTAAGCTCTCCGGTCTAAGTTGGGACATGATTAGACACAGATACACTGCAGTCAAACACATCTCCGTGCGCTGCTGTGGAACACAAAACACACACACACACACACCCTCCTCCTCTCCCGTGCTCTGCGCTAGAGAGCTCTCAGACACAGCTCTGACCTCAATATGACTGCGTCACGCTTTTTAACCCTGACTCGAAATAACTATTTTTATTTTTTATTAATTTGTTTCTCATTTTTTCAAGTTTTTCTCCCAATTTAGTGGCCAATTACACCCTCTGTTTTATTTCGATTTACCCTCCCCACACGGGTCTGCCGCTCGTCTCTACGAGGCAAGCCAATTCTCTGAGGGCGGCAAACTCTGTTTCCTTCGAGACAGAACTCATGTTCTGGAGACACCCTTACATGCTTCACGGCGGACACAAGCTGGCTCACCCTCCCCCCTCCCCTTGGGGTGGACAGCCAAACGCCGCCCCCGATCGGGGCTGATGACGAGGGCTGGTCTGGTAGAGACGGGTTTCGAACCGCGTCCCTGACAGGCAGTGCACACTCGTATCGGACCAGCCAAGATACGGTGCGTTAGACCGCTATGCTATCTGCCGCCTCAGAATAACTATTTTAAATGTGTGCTACTCTTGATGTTATTTGTGTTCCATTTTATTAATTTTTTTGCTGATGGGAGTCTTTCCTCTTGTGAGGTTTTTTTTTGTTTGTTTTGTTCAGGGAAACCCGGCAGCTGAACGCATACGCCCCTTGAGCCGGGACCCCTGACCTGCTCCCTGCTTCTCCTGCCCCACGGTCCACCCCGCGACTTTCACAGCCTCAGACAGGGGGCTGCCTCAAATGCCACTGCCTCGAGGTAACACGATATATATATATACAGTTTTATCCAAAACAACTTACAGTAGTGAATATATACATTTTTCAGTGTAGCCCCAATGGGAATCAAACCCACAACCAGTGTTGTCAGCACCATGTTCTACCTACTGAGCCACACAGAACCACTAGGAGGCAGAGAGGGCTGCGAGTCCATCTCTCTCTCTCTCTCTCTCTCTCTCTCTCTCTCTCTCTCCCTCTCTTTCTCTTTCTCTCTCTGACGCTGGTGACAGAGACGGACCGCCGTCGCTAGCAACCAAGCGTGCTGCACAGGGTAAAGGCACTTAATGTACATTCCCTTTTGCTCAAATAAACAAAAAATCCTCCAAAGAGGGGAGGTGGTTATGGTCCCAATAAAGTACAATAATAAAATAAATGAAACCATAATCGTTCAGGGTTTAGCTGGTGTTTAGCCTTTCGAATCCAAGTGAGAAAAGGTAAAAAGCTCAAATGAAAGTGCTGTTTGAAAAGAGCGGCGGTTTTTAGCGACTGAGGCCCAGGATGCCGGCCTGGTGGGGTGAGGAGGGCAGGGGAGGCGATGTTTGTGGGCCATGCCACTGCGGCCGGGCCAGGAGGGCAAGGCCCGGGCGCGAGGAGGTCACCAGGCGGAGTGTGGTGTTCCACAGCAGACCTGAGGTGGCACCTCAGCACCAGAGCTGCGAGCAGAAACTTGAGGTTTGGGAGGAAGACCTCGCACCGCGACTCTGCCCACGCAGGGCTCCACCCTCTCTCCACCGCCTCACTTCCTGCCCCCGCCCCCGCCACGGCGTGCAGCCTCTTCCAGGAACCAGCGCAGTGTTTCTGGGGAGGCACGAGCCAGGGACGCACGCTCGCCCCCGCACTCGTGTGATGAAGCGGCTGGCACCTTTTTCCAGGTGACAGACATGGTAGCGCCATCCGGCCGTGTCACGCGCCGTCGTTTTTAACCAGGGGGGGCCAACGCCACACAGCCAAAGAGCATGAGAGTCCAGAACCGGGCCGGGAAGACACCAGCAGAGCCAGCGAGCGGAGGCTTGGCACACAGAACCACCGCACGGGGAATAAACACGGATTCATTAAGAGCAGGCATCCCCAAACGCGCTTCATTGAGGGGGCAGTTTCCTTTTTAAAATAATGTTATTCCAGCTTCGGAAGTTTAGAGCCGAGCTCAGCCCAGACGGGGTTCGTTAAGGCGTGTCGACTATTCGGATAGATACTCAATGCCTACGAATGTCAAATCGGACACAAACTGACGTCAGAGGTCAAAGGTCGTAACTTATCCATCGCCGACGGTCATGTGTGTGTTCAAGACTGGCGTGAAACAGTACGAGACGATGCCAGGCTGGCAGGAAGGGCGCTGAATGCGACGCCCTTTTCGAGACAGAGTGAGCCCACTAGAAGGGTCCGTAATGGCGTCTCACACAGACAGGGCAGGAGGGAGATGATCACGGGCTGGCGTTTTTCGGTGCTTCTGCCTCCTCCCAGGCCTAGAGGGCAATCCGACCTTCCCCCCCTCAGTTCTGAATTCTGAGTGAGATGAGGAGGAAGTCCCCTGAGCGCTAACACACACTCGTGCACTGAATACACTCCCCATCCCCGTCAAAAATACTTCCCTCTCTCCCGAGATGAAGAATGTCTTCTTCGGAGAACGGGCACTTAGGAACACGCTGCTGCCAAACGTGTTCTTCTTCCAGCCGGATAAAAGGAAGCAAACATGCAATAAAAAGCATATTATTGCTTAAAATAGAAGTAGTCTTAATTGCTTTAAAGGCTACCTGCTGCTCTCTAATGAAATAATCAGCGGTTTGCCATTCAAGTGTCGCCTGTGCTGCATACTCCACTGTGACTTGAATGAACGGCCATTCTTCTGGATGAAAAGTGAATGGGTTTTGGGCATGAACACGGTGGAAAGAGTTTAGTTGGATGTTCCAAAGCACACACTAAGTCTGCGATCATTTTCCAGGGGGCCAGATTTATAAAAGCACTTTCACAGGGTTTACTTCTCTCATAGAGCCACGTAAAGTGTCTTTTAGACTCATGAGACAAAACGTGTTTTTTTATTTTTTTTAAGTGCAAACATAAGTAGCAATGCAGAAACGACACAGAATCGCTGGCAGTTTAGTGCGTGTCACCATTTACAGTCGCGATGAAACACAGCCCGTTCAGGATGCAACACGCCTGCGGGGTCAAAGTTCAAGGTGCAAAGTGCAGTCTGCTCTTTATCGTCGCCGCGTCTTGCCTTGAGCTCCCGGCACAAATAATTAACAACGACGACGATTGCGAGAATACACACACACGGACGATAAAGAGGGCGCTTTCTATTTCAAAAGTGATGTAACCTTGCAGTGCCCTTCCAACGTGCTTAGATCGCAGCTGGATCGGCAGATCTGAGTGCGCGACGACGTCTCACGGGCGGGACATAAATGCTTAATGCGCGCGCGAGAGGAGAAAGTGTTTTAAAAAAGCGGCCGTCTGGATTTCGAGTAACGGCAGTTAACTTTAGAAAGACGAAAGCTCGATCCTTTCTGCGGCTCTCTGTGTGTGCAGTCACATTTGGGCCTGGCGCTCTTTGAGTGCAGTTTCTCTCGGCACAGGGGCGAGGGGCACATTTCCTTTGATTTGGAGGATGTGGGAGGCTGGGGAGGGGGGGAAAGGGAGCACTGTCACTTTAAGCCATTAACTTTCTCTATAAACCTTGGCCAATAAAAATGACAGCTGCAGTCCTGCACAAAGGGGCCAAGCATCACTTTAGAAAAACAGAACTGCCGCGCAGTAAACCAAACGGGCTGGCCCAAACCCACCCTCCTCTCACCTCCCTGCCGTCACCTTTGTTCCCCTTTAACTCTCTCCCTCCCTGGGAGTCCAGCAGGAGGTGACCATCCCCCCACCCCACCACCCCCATGAAGTTCATGGTCTTAAATGATGGAATGAGATGTGGACTCACATTGTAATGGGGGAGGTTGAGGGGTTTGGTCACCTCTTGTTGTGACAACCCCCTCCTTTTTCAAACCAGGGGTGCTTACCCACAATTAAAGAAGCTTCTGGAATTCTAGGGGAGTGCAGGGCAGATACAACGACCCAAAAAAAAGGAGGAAAATGGCGGTTAAATCTCAAAGGCTGTTCGAGGAAAACCTCTAAGTGTAGCAGACACGAAACACTGTGTGTGAATTTTCAATCCGCTCATGATTCCACCACAGTCTATCCAACCGAGCGAGCGAGCTCAGCCTTCTCAGTTTCCCCCTGAACAATAAAAAAGCCTCAAAAGAAAAAGAAAAAAGAAAAAAAAACCTCTTTCGTACTGTTTTTAAAAATAAAAACAGACGGCCTCCAGCTTCCCGCTAACACACTTCTCCCGCTCTCTCTCCTCCCGCTGGCTCCATTAGAGAGTGAGAGCAGCGGTGATGATGATGACTGGCAGCAGCTTCATCGCCCCCCCCCACACCTCAGACAGCGCACTGAAGGATCTTCCACTCCACAGAAATCCACAGCGGCCCACTGCAGAGCACTTAGCCACTCCACACCAGGGATATAAAAAAAACCGGAGCCGCGTTCATTCGCCGCGTAAATACGTAACCCACTCACACAACCTCTCGGTCCTTGAGCTCGGACCCAGGCTCTTCATGAACATTAATCGATCAATCAATCTTTATTTTTGTATAGCGCCATTTACAAACAGGTGGTCACACAGCGCTTCACAATTGGCATTTTCCAGAGGGAATCAAAAAACCAGAAAACCATTGGAGCCAATGTGGGAAACTGGAGAATTATTCCCTGACCCCTTAAAAGGCGGTCGAGATGAACTCCTGGAAAATGGTGGGATACAGAGAAAAACAAAAACAAATAGTCCTTGAGGCTCATGAGGCTTAACATTAGGGCCCTGCTGCAGGGTTTTTTTCTGGTTTCTCGTCATCTTGCCTATTCTTCCCCCCCACACACACACACACAAACACACACGACACCCTCTCTCTCTCACAGACATACACAGACACTTTCTCATAAAGTGGAAAGCTTTTTACACCACCGCGGTCTCTGTGTTTAACCGAGATGGAAACCAAAAAAAACCTGGCCTCTTACTACCGTGTGCGCGCTGCTCGACAGAGAGATGACACAGACCGCAGCTCCGTTACACTCCGTTATATATGTGCCCTTAATGAGCCCCATCAATCAAGAGGATTATTATTATTAATATTATTATTAACCATACAACCAGATGGAAACTGAATCAATGTATGTTTCAACAGTGTCCGCCCCGCTCTGGATTTGAACCTGCAACCTACTGGTTCAGTACCCTAACCCCACCCCCCGTCACACCGCCGACCCAAGCGTACTCTCTAACATTAGGTTCTGTGCCTGACAGCTACTGTCAGCCACTTCGCATTCATGCAAGGTGTGCCAGTTTGACTTTCAAATATTCCGCAACGTAAAGATAGATGATTCTTTCCACGGCCAGTCCTTCGGTCTCTTGACTGCTGTCCTGCCGATAACGCGGTTCTGATTTGGCAGAGAAAACGCACGATAAAAATCCCCCTTAAACTCAAATCACATGTTATATTTATGTTGAACCCCCCCAAAAAATATATTAATAAAAAAGCTGATTTAGCTGATCGTCGAGCGATTGCTGCTGTGGTTTCTATATCCTCCCACCAGATCGACTCTTTTTATGTATATAGTGTCTCTTCCTGTTTAACATTAAAGAATTAGCCAACGTTTCACTGAGATGCAGAAAAGGGGGCATTAAGCAGAAGCCTTCTTTTTGCAAGTTCTGCACTTTTACAGAAATCTGCAGAGGCTCAGGAATGCATCGCCTCTTCCGACCGGGGGGCCGCGCGGTGTGTCCGGACGTCCACCGCCGGTTACGGTATCGCCCCGGCCGTCTCCCGGCAGCGAGCTGAGAAACACGGCAGAGCTCCCACCGTTCCCTGCGCCCTCACACCTCCACATACCACAGTGTCGTTGTGTGTCAAGGTGTAACCCGACTCCTTTGTGAAAAGGCAGCAGACACAATAACAAGCCTGCCTGCAGTTTTGGAATATTTCTTATTCGGACGATGGGTGGTAGTAGGGGGGGGGGGCGGTGTTTGGTTTAAGCTCAGCAGGCAACAGTGGGAAGTTCGCACCCCTCCGACCCTGAATTTAAAAAAACTGTGGACCCTGGGTCTTGATTAATGAATAGACTTGACTCTACAGTGCGATTTTTTCTACAGCTTTTTGATGAAGTGATCTAGTTGCTCCTAGCCTCGAGTGTTTTAAGTAGTCTTTGGCGGTGTTGAGGTAACACAGAGTCGAGCTAGAGCTGAGCCAGGCAATTTAAACCTGAAATAGACACACACTGCATACATGCACACTTTTAATTGACATTTTTTTCCCCCACCGAGAAAATTGAGCAGAGCAAGTTTCCAATAGCGCGCGACGTAAGCACAATTCTAAGTAGTCCGGATACTGCGGTGTTGATAATGCATTATTATTCATGATAATAATTAAGATGTAGCCTTCGCCGTCTCCCTGACATGACAAAATATTTCGCAAGGTGGACAATATTCAGAACAGCCACTGTCGTGAGGAAGACAGTTTGGTTTTCGTCTTAAAACTTTATGTGAAAGTGTAAACGTTGGTTTTTAGCAGTGCCTTTCAACCCTTACCCACCCCCCCCACACACACACACGCACATACACACACACCACCCAAACTCGCGGCAGCGTTGTAGAGGATTCAATGTTGCTCGAAATCAAAAAGATCATATCAATACGACAGGAAAATAAAATAAAAACATAAATAATGCTTGATTTCACGCATAAAATAACGGTCGTTGGGCTGAACTGGTTCATAACTTCGAGGGAAATTAATCTTGCAAATAAATATATATATAGTAATTATTATTATTATTTAAAAACTGTAAAACAAAACAGCGCGAATAGTGGCCCTTTTTCGGTGCATCTAAACCTCGAAAGTCACAAATAATTTACACATTTCCTGTGCACATTTTGAATTTTACACCTTTTTTCGCATTGGCTCTCCTCGGGAAGGTGTTTTTACTCTCTTAGCCCCGGTGTGGGGCGGTTTGGCGAACACTTCCCACCCCAGACACTTCTTACGACCAAATGCAAAGCGTTAAGTGTTAACCACGCAGAACGAGAAGTAAGCAGACAGACAGACAGACAGGCAGCCGGTATACAAATAATATCATGCGGGCAGGACTTTCTCGCCGTGACGAAAGTGACAAGGCAGGTCTTACGGCAGTAGTACATACTGTTCTGTAGCCGGTTTGGAGGAGAGGAGAGAGAAAGTATTTAACTCCACATGCCTGCATGCAGGATTATACAACGCGACGGCGTAACAGAAGCGATTCTGGTGAACACTATCAATCTGCGATTCCGTTTGCTGAGACACGATAAACTACGGATATGGTTACACAGCACGCCCCGCTTATGTCTACCTTAGTCATATTTCTGTTTAAACCCACTGTCTGTTTCTGTCAAAAATCTACACACGCGTAGAAGTTGCATGTCCAGGCTACTCGGACACTGTAAATATCGCAGTTGCCGACATAGAAAAATGTAAAGAGCTACAATAGCTACAGACAATGACGCTCGCTATTAAATTCGATTAAATGGTTCCAATGTACATAATTACATTAGTTTCACATACTGAAGTAAAAAGCCGTTGGTATTTGATAGCTAACTTTCAACGTGTGCGTGCACAGAATGTACAACGACTAAAAAATATATGTTGCTTAAATAAAGAACTGTCACCCTGTGGGCTAATCAAACGTATCCTGTCATCGGCTCCGATAGCACTGAGAAGGAGCCGATGGCATGTGCTACCTTTCTGACAAGCCTGTCGCCACTTAACTTCTGTTTTCTCACAATACTTTCATTACAACTCCGCCTAAATTCACACCGCGCTAACAAACACCGCTTACAAATAATGCGCTTTAAAAAAAATTCCCCCTCTTCTCCTTGAGTTCATTTTCAACTGATTAACACTAAACACTATTTTTCGACCGCGGTAAAATGCCACGGCCGATAGCAGGGCTCGCTAAATCATTTTTTTCTGTCCCTTCGGTTGGCACGCTTGCCAAATCTTAGCGCTCGTCGAACGAGTCACCACGAGCTCCAAAAATGCGTAATAAATAATAACCATAAACACATTTTTTTTTTAAACGAGAGAACTTACCCAGTGACAAGAAAGGTTTGGTCTCCATGTCTGGGTGGGTTAGCTCATGCCAGCTGATGCGAACGTGTGTTTTTAGAGTTTTTCACGCTGAAGAGCGGAGGTGGTATTCTTGGAGTCGGACGGAGAGGAGGATCCAATGAGGAGAAAGTGACAGTCTAAAGCGCCGCGGTTCTACCGTGTCAAAATTCACTTAGCGCAACTAGCTGGCTAGCTGGCTACTCCTTCTGTCTCTCTCTCTCTCTCTCTCTCTCTCTCTCTCTTCCTCCCTCCCTCTCTCTCTCTCTCTCTCTCTCTCTCTCTCTCTCTCTCTCTCTCTCTCTCTCTCTCTCTCTCTCTCTCTCTCTCTCTCTCTCTCTCTCTCTCTCCATCTACTATTCCAACTACTGGAACGGCACTGCAAAGGGGACCCTCACAGGGGGGATTCCCACTGGCAAACACAACAGCAATGACACACACAGAAGAATGACTAACTATTATAAGTTGCTGTAAATCTCGTTGTAGCCTAATATTGTTTAAGGTCGATTTATTGGCGGAAATATTAATATCCGTTCAAAAAAAGACGCTCAGTTGTGTGGGTTTGTAGCGGCTCCCCTTACAAAATCCTACAGAAAGGTAGGCTATGTAATATATACAGTAATATATATTTTATATATGTTCAAATATAATATCCCAAATGTAAGTGATGTAATAGCTATATTTAGAAAAACCATCACGTAAATACGGTAGCCTATATAATTTATAATCAATTGTTGTCACTTGCAAATAATACGTTGTATGGATATATTGTAGTAGATATTGTAAAATTAATATTAATATTTTAAAATAGAAATATATTTATATAACAATATAAATGGTACCTTCGTAAAATCAATTGTTGTGATACATTGGGCAGTATATTACTGTATATTTAAAAAAGTATATTATAATATAGATGAAAGTACCATCAGGTTGTAACTGCAAACAATTTTTGGCAGTATATTTTCACTAACATTAAGTATAGTTACTACATTTCTTTATATTTTACCATACACTGATATACGTTTTTTTTTTTTTAAACATGTCAATATTCTTAGTTTTTAACATGCTTGATCAATTACAGAGGTGTAGTATTAAAAACAAATCCTTAAACCAGGCTAATGTTTCATTAAAACCCATAGTTTCTTGTAGCTTAAAGAAAACAAGCGCTACAGCCTGCTCTTACATCAAGGGCTTTTGAGCAACTCAGCGCTAGCAAAGATGCTCCATCATTAACAACACAATGCTGTTCATAAGCTCGGCATCATTATGCACTTTAAAAAATGCTTCTTCGGTACAGCAGTAATTGAATTGGCTTATGGCGGCCATGTTCACTTTGTACCGCACAATGCCATCAGACCGTATGCAAGAGTTGTTGCTAATAATGAGTTTAACATCGTTTGGTGGGTGTCCTGGGTGTTTTCTGAGACCAGCAACCACCAAAACAGATGTTGAGTGTGTTACCTATGTTGTCAATCACAAAGTCTCTCATTTGAATCCATAAACAAATAAACAAAATAATTTATGGCACGTGAGGAGATCATATGTCACAAAATTTGATGACAATATTTTTTGAAAACTGTTTTAAAAACAAACCAAAAAAAATCACAAAGTCAGACATGGTGACCACATCTGTCTGTTCTGTCAGCAGGACGTTCACTCTGCAGCGAGAGTGCTTTCGCATGTCATCGCCTGCGTCAGCATTCAAAATGGCCGTCCGCTTGGGCTTACAATGCAATTACGGGGGGGAGCTAATGCGAAGGCAGAGTGAATCAGAGCCTTTTGAATTGTTAGAGGTGGATTTGCACATTGATTATGTTACACACACACAAAATGTGAACAGGAGGAACTAGTAGTCCACCCCTACCCAGGTTGGTGAAGTAGTTACATTTGAGATCCACTTGACAAATCCCTCCAAAATTAGAACATTTTGAAGAAGTTTGGCTTTGTTTTGGTTGGACGTTTGATCGACACATCTCTTTACTCTTGCTGTCCACCAATTGAGCTGCACAGTCACTGTGCCAGAGGCCTGCCCAATGGATGCAGCCAGTGCAGGCCGGTCACAGGCCCCCAACCAATCACTGGAGTCGATACTAAAACGATGAGGCGGGGGAGAACCGCTCACTCCCTGGACAATGCTATGACATATTATGTATCACCCATTTGGGCTCCTGGCCTTTGCACTGGTGCCCTATACCAGTGGTATCCTCGATCGTCCCCTGGAGTACCCCCAGCAGGCCCATGTGTTTGTCAAACTCCACCACCACCTCCACCACCTGATTCAACTAATCAGTGCTTGTTAGGTAGTAATGAGTTGAACCAGGTGCACTGGTAGTGGAATGGAACAAATTCATGGACTAGCTCAGGGGTTCCCGAGGCCAGGTTTGGGAACCACTGCCCTATACGGTCCAGCTGAATCAAATTTTGACTGTTTGACCACTCCACTAAAAACAAGTACCTCAATATGATGTGCCACTCAGAACCTCCAAAAAAGGTCCAGATCTTACCAATTGAGTGCCCTAATCTAATCTAATCTAAAATATAATATTTCAAGTGTGTTTTTCAAATCCAGGCTAGATGCAGTACTAGATACTCTTTAGATTAGGACATGAGGGGCCTAGATGGGCTGAACGGCCCGTTCTCCTCATTATGTATTCTTCTTATGTTCTTCTTAAATGTTTTTTTTGTGCTGAAACAGACCAGCAGTTATAGAAAAGTTAAAGTATTATACCTTTAGATCACCGTTGATTTTAGTATCCCACAATCTTTAATATCTGTCTTGTAAAATGGGGCTGTGGGTGCATTCGTTTTGAGTGGGAGTTGATTTAAAGTCGTTTTAATTAATTTTCTGCAGTCTTGCTCCACTTTGTAAAGGGCAGAGTAACTAACTTGTGTATCTAACTTGTGACCTGAATGCCATACACATTAGAACTGTATTCAGAGGGAAGAGGCAAAACTAGTTTGACCACATCAATCATATCTTTGCTATTCTCTGTAAACTCCAAGGAAATGTGTCCATTTTGTCAACATATAACTACGGAATACACGGAAACGTTGCAAAAGGAAGCATTCAGTCGATCGCAGTTGTCGTTGCTTTTTATGTAAAACTGGAAAAGCAAGAAAAATGGCCGAACGTTAAACCACTTTTCCCAGCACAAGTTCTGTTGGCTTTAGGAATGACAGTAGAACATTGCAGCCATTGAAAAGTTAAAATCAGGGGAGTGATTTTGGCCATGCGCGCGGCACACTAATAAATCACCGACGTAAACGGCTATTGACTCGGTGCGTTGTTGGTGCTGCCAAGTAAACGCCTTCACTGGGATTCATTGTCAAATAGGCCACTTTTTTTCTTTTTCCAGAATATTTTAAATTCATTTTTATTTTTTTTGCTCAAATTATATATGTGTTTTACATGATACTGGTAAGGTAGACTTAAGAGAATTTTCAGAAATATGCATTTTTTTTGCCTTTGAAGCACTCATTAAAAAAAAGAATAAGTGGTGTCATGACAAAACCTGCGCAGCTCTGACACTGTGTATATTTTGGGGTCATAACAATTGGGGATAATTGTAACAAAACCCCATCGTGTGATTATCGCACTGAACGCCGGTTCATCTGACGTGACTCAGTGACTAGCGCTCAAGTGTGCATCAAGCACTCCAGATAAATGGAGAGGGAAAAAACATAATGACATAAATTAAAGCAGGTGTGGACAGCCTCAATGGGCCAATTAATTAATTAATTTAAAAAAATGAATTTAACAATGTGCTATTTTAAGTCAAAGGTAGGCCTATTCGTGCGGTCACAGCCGTTTGCATGCTGCAGAGTTTACATAACGCACATTAGCAACAGAGAGAGAGAGAAGAAGTAGGTCATTTCTTTTTCCTCTTTTATTGTCCCCTCTCTCCATTGTGTTAGTCATGGCGGTTTATCCTAATCCTGACTATTTCTGTCATTCCAAAGAGTGCCCGGTTCCCTGCCGCACGTGCGCTATATATAGGAATCGCATTATGAAAACCCCATTTTACATGTGGCACCCCCTCCCCCTTGAGCTATGGAGATCTCACTGGATATTACAGGAACAGAAGGTCATAGCTCTGCAACTATATAAGTTTCTTTTTCAAAATCCCTCCTGTCCTGTATACGGCCCCTGGAGCCATTCTGGAGGCTAGTAAAAAAAAAAGGCAGCCTGCGTTTTTTTATACGAACGTTTGAAGGTGCTCGCTGCGTTTCGGGGGGCCGGAGGGGAGGTGGGGGAATCCATAATTAATGCGGCGCGAGGCACATTAGACATCAAAGCCCGTTCGTTCGTTCGACACCGTGCAATAAAACTCTAAAAAGCTGGGCGAGACTGGGATCTGGCGTGGGGCTGGCGCGAGGAGGAACAAGGGGGAAGGCGCAGGGAGAGAGAGAGAGAGAGAGAGAGAGAGAGAGAGAGAGAGAGAGAGAGAGAGAGAGAGAGAGAGAGAGAGAGAGAGAGAGAGAGAGAGAGAGAGAGAGAGAGAGAGAGAGAGAGAGAGAGAGAGAGAGAGAGAGAGAGAGAGAGAGAGAGAGAGAGAGAGAGAGAGAGAGAGAGAGAGAGAGAGAGAGAGAGAGAGCCCCCCTGGACCGTCACCCACCCACCCCAGAGCGCTTGCGCACCTTACAGTCAGGGCCCGGCCTCGACAGCTCTCGGGTCTCATTACTCTTCAGTAAAAACAGTTCTTAGTCTGGGGGGGATCAAAGGGGATCAGGTCTGCAGATCTGAACGATACGCGCCCGAGCGCACCGCACGCCGCTCGAGGATAATCTCGGCGCGCGGAAAGCCACTCAATGAAAAGAGTGAGCAAAGCAAACTCCAGAGAGCTGATGATAGCCATCTAATCTGTTTTCTGAATTATAGATTTATTTATTTATATTCCCCGTTGTTTTATAACCGCCCCTCAGAGAAAGCGGAGCGGCAAACGCAAAGCAACATGGGTTTCGGCCATCTCCACCCGGACTCATTTCTGAAGATCAACTGTCAAGTCAACTGAGCAGTCCTTTATAGTCTTCCTCCTCTTCCTCGCTTGGTTTTAATGAAAGGGGTTGGGAGTGAATCTGCACTGAGTTGAATCTGCACACTGTATATCAACGAGCCGGGGGAATTTGGCTCGCATCTGTGTGCTAATTAGGCTTACCTACCCTTTGTCATATGAGCTTTACGCATGGATACAGCTGTGATTACAACAATTTTTACAACAACTTTCTCAGTCATTTATCTGCAATGGATGTGGGTTGAGGACACATCATCGTGCAACCACCAGTTCGAACAACAAACAAACAAACCAAACCATTGAGCATTTAATAAACATTGTGCAATGCAAAGGGATTAGACAATACAAACACTTTTTTTTTAATAGTAGACAATTTTAAACAGTGCCTTTTGCAGTACATCTATAAGTGTAGGCTAGTCTTTGCAAGCCATCGCTTTAAGAACCCAGAGTGCATTAAATAAGCCCTCAGTACTTTCACACTGTTATTATTTCTGTAGCTATGAAATGTGCATTAGTAGTGCCATTTTGAAATATGATTAAAATAGGGATTTGGGGCTCACCTGTGTTTGAACCCACCAAAGGGAGACCTATTCTTGGCTTAGGAAAGGCCTCTTGGACTCTTTTCACCGTTTCTGGAATCTCTCTCTGAACAGCGCAGTGTAGCGTAGCTTCTGACTGAGGTGCGGCCATTCACAGAGAATGTGGGAGATTCACAGAGAATGTGGGAGATTCACAGGTTAAAACAACAGATGGGCTACGATCTGCATTCCACTTTTTGCAGAGAGAGAGAGAGAGAGACAGTGAGAGAGAGAGAGAGAGAGAGAGAGAGAAAGAGAAAGAGAAAGAGAACTCTCTCAGGAAATGTGGACTTTCTAACATTTTTATTACCATTCCACTAAGGTGTGGAATATAAGGCAGCCCAGATGAGAAACGTTGGCCTCATAGTAATGGGGGCAGAGGGGGAAACAAAGAGAAAAAAATGAGACTTTGTATTCTGCTCTGCTTCTGTTCTGATGTTTTGCCTTAGGCCTCTCCGCTGTAATCTAAGACAGACACAACATACTTCTCTAAAACACCTCAGTCGCCGGGTCGCCCCTCTGCCGCTAGACCAAGCAATTTAATCCAGTTCTTTGGCTATGATTAATAGCTGTCTGACCTTTCACCTTTTTTCAGAGTGTGTCCGAGGGGGGCGTTCTGGGTCTATCTGCTCGAGAGCCCTGTCGCCACACACTCGTCCTGACTTTTCCAAGTGAGAAATGTTCCTGGGTCATCACAATTTGTTGTCCCCAGACCAACCAATCAAACAGCTCTTTGACATCATCGACATGCCACCTCTTGATTTTCCAAGCGCCATGCATTGCTTTGAGCAACATAAGGATTTATTCTTTTTGACACTTTATTCATAACTAATTAAATGATCTTTAAGAGTAATCAGCTGCAGTGTCCAGAGTATTAAGGATCAGATTAGCTAGCCAGTGTGAGACCTAGCTGCATATGTGCAGCTAGCAAATTTACCAACTAGTCAGCTAGCTCTCCTGTGTTTCATTGGTTGATAGGGCTTTTGTTCCTGGGACAACAAGTTACGATGACCCAGGAACATTCCTCACTTGGCAAAATCGGGATGAGCGTTCTCTCCCCATCTGCCCGAGTGACTGTATAAAGTGGCTTTATAACTTTATTTGTCTGTCAACATCCTCCATGCTAAACATTTACAGTCTTGTTGCAGGCAGAACACCATGTAATTCTCCTGTGGAATTATTGGTGACTCTGGGTGTATTTAGACTAAGTCTGAAGAGAGAGAGAGGGAGAGAAAGAGAGGAGAGAGGGAGAAAGAAAGAGTGAGCGAGAGAGGGAGAGAGAGACAGAGAGAGAGAGAGAGAATCTGCTCTTTGCTTTCTACTTCATCAAATTCCTACTGATCTCCCACCAGCCTTCAGAGAGCCAGCATAAGTCCCCCACTGGTGATGACTGATCTGATCAGGGATCAATAGGGATCTGGCAGCAGGAGAGCAGTTTGGGAGAGAGAGATGGGTGCTAGTTACTGCGTAAAAGTTAATTTAATGAGCAATATTTTTTAATTTTTTAAATGAGGATAAAATATGCTGACTAATATGGCTAACGTGCATGCCCCTTTTCCCCACTGGGACAAACAGGTGTACCAACTGGCAGGGACAAGTTCAAGGTTGCATAGCTACTACAAGGATAGGTATAAAGGGCTTTTCGTAAGACGCCACGGGTAAGAATCGGAGGAGCATTAGCCGCGCATAAAACAAGTGGTGTCACTTACAGACGGCTTTGCAGCGGTATGAGATTTAACTTGATTACGGGAGCGCGGGGGCTTTAGAGGATTTATTTGGTGTTTACAGCGCGCGGACTAAATGAGGGATGGGCCGAGCGCGAGGCGCGGAGAGGGAGAGCCGCGCGGAGGCGCAGTGGGGGGAACCGCTGCTTCTCCGAGCGCGCGCCGAAAAAAACCAAAAACATTTTCATAATAAATTAGAACCCCCAGCCGTTCTCTAAC
Source organism: Aldrovandia affinis (assembly GCA_029706075.1). Taxonomy (NCBI): domain Eukaryota; kingdom Metazoa; phylum Chordata; class Actinopteri; order Notacanthiformes; family Halosauridae; genus Aldrovandia; species Aldrovandia affinis. Next base: position 4,222,068 of record JAINUG010000034.1, read on the forward strand.
GGCCGTTATCAATATTAAACATTACATTACTAGCACTTCCACGGTGACACATGCAGCATTTAAATTCCGCCACAGGCAGACGCAGAGACTAAATATGGAGTCTGTAAAAAAACAAATCCAGGCGTTTCTCTAAACAACAGGGGACACATCATTCTTTAATACTGAATTTGGATTAAATTTAATGCCCAAGCCGTCCGCGCGCAGGCGCAACGATAAATCTCCACTTCCCCCAGACATGTGATGCGATTTCCTTTTCTTTTTATCGCTGAGGTAGACGCACGTGAGTCATCCTCACTGTCAGGTTTAGTCTGGTTGACTGCAGAGGGAGCAGATCGTTAGCGGGAGGTTTTGATGGATAGCTTCCAATCTGCAGGGTTTCAGGGAAAGAACGAGATTAGGATGGACTGCAGTTAGGGCCCGAATGAGATCTGGAGGAGGAGGGGAGGGGGGTGGGGGTGGGAAAGGACTGGTATAGGCTAGCTGACGCGTCTCAGTGGGTTCAGGGAAATATAACAGCGAAAAGTGCAGTCGGTCTGTTGTGGTGGGTGCAGGGAAGGAGAGCAGTCAGGGTATAGCTGGTGCGTTTAACTGGGTGTAGAGAAGTAGGCCAATCAGAGTATAGCTGATGTGGTTAAAGCCTATAGAAAAGGCATTAAAGCGTGACAGATTTACACACAGCACACACTTGCTCGCAAGTTATTTGAGAGTCAGTGCGTTCCAGGCACACCCGGGCGTCTGAGAACAGTGGGTAAATCTGTGTGCTGTGGTAAGCGCAGGAAAGTGGAACCGTCAGGGTTTAGCTGTGTTTTTAGAGCGGCAGAGCGGGAACCAGCACAGGTGTAGTTGTGTTGTAAAGGACTGTGCTTTGGACAGTAAAACAACGTGTTGTTGGCAAAGGCTCAAGGGGTTTCGAGAAGAGAGGTAACTTAAGGCTGTGAGTGAGATCCCCCCCTCCCCAAGGAACACGTGTAACAATAAGCAAGGAAGTTCACAAGACCTCTCCTGCAATAACAAAAACCATTACAAACTCCGCCAGACCTTGACACCAATCGCAGCAACAATAGCGACAATTACCCCGCCTGCGTAGGGTAAGGTAATAGCCGTCCTTTTCAACGTCGCTCGCTGAACTGAGCGGGGCCACGTTCACGCGAGGTGACTTATCACTGCCGGGGTGAGCGCGCGACTCTATCGGGCCCCTCAGCTGCGTAAACACTCCCCACGAGGGCGTGTCGCTCTAGTGTACACACCAGACTGTTGGTGCTGCAGAGAGATGGATCTGCCGGGGCCGCTGTCCGAGGGCTAGAGCTGGTTTAAAACGCAGCAGGCGCTCCTTGTCGTCGCCCGATCCCAGCTCTCCCAGAGTCTCCCGCGGAGGAAATCAGCTCAATGGAGCTTGAAAGACAAAATGGCTAATCTAACAGGGTTGGACATCTTGTGCTGTGTCTGAGAGAGCCTGTTTTCTACGTTGTACAGGCTCTCACGCTCAGTCTCTCTCTCTCTCTCTCTCTCTCTCTCTCTCTCTCTCTCTCTCTCTCTCTCTCTCTCAATTTTAATTTTCGTTTTAGAAAGTGCTTTATTGGCATGATATTAGACAGAGTGGCCAAAGGTAACAAAGAACAGATATATAATAATTTCACAGAAATATTTCCACAGCTATACACTGGGGTAAAAGAATGAGACTCTCTTTCTCTCTCTCACATATACACACACACACACACACACACACACACACACACACACACACACACACACACACACACACACACACACACACACACACATACATGCACACACACTAACACATACACACACACGCATGCATGCACACACACACACACACTAACACAAACACACAAACACACGTACACACTAATACACACACACACGCACACACACTAACACTAACACACATACTCAGCCATTTGCCCAATCCCAGAGCACAAAAAGTTTTCAAAGTAAAATATATGCAGACAGCACAAAACCAAATTAAACAATTATTGTCTGTGTGTATCTACCATATACACGTTTTCCCAATTAATAAACCAACATATTTTGTTTTTACATATTTTTTTATTCCCTCTTACTTTAAAATGCCCTGCGGCAACTTGTTTCTAAAGAGTACTGTTCCAAAGTTTACTGGCCGATTGATGACTGAGCTAAACTATATTATTGAGATGATCTTGTTCCTTATTCAACACCAGATTAATATTACAGTTTTTTTCAATTGCTAACATGCATTGGTCAAAACTGAAGTCACATTGTCAAAACTCTTCACACAGTCTGCGAAACAGAAGTCTATGTGGACCAAACTGTGAATCAGTTTTCATTGCTTTCACACAAAATGCATTCAATGACCACATTTTCCAAAATCCATGAACTCTTTTTTCATTCACACTCCACCACCCGCAAAACACTATATATTTGCAGCACATTTTTCAAATGCTAACACTGTTTTCAAAACTGTTAAAAACACATTCAAAACAGAATGATGGAGCTAACATCACAATGTGTGCAGCACTGTCCAATAATGGTTTGCTGTTACACAAACCACTTATTGGCCCCTACAATACACAGAGGCTAATTTATTTTCTGGATGACCTGCATAATCAACTTGTGCCAGCGGAGGAAAGAGGGGCAGGAAACTCCCCTACCTTCGTTGTTGTGTGGGATAACGTGGCATTCCACCACTCTGCTGCAGTCACAGACTGGTTTGCTGCACATCCCAGGATGTTAGCACTATTCCTGCCTCCATACTCCCCCTTCCTAAACCCCATAGAGGAGTTTTTCTCTGCGTGGAGGTGGAAGGTGTATGACCACCGTCCACATGGCCAGATGTCCTTACTGGATGCCATGAGTGCGGGGTGTGGAGACATTTCTCCTGAAGACTGCCAGGGTTGGATTAGACATGCCAGAAGATACTTCCCATAAAAGTTCATAATTTATGTAATGCTCCCTGTTGTTAGTGTTTTTTAGGTCAGTGTGTTATGAGTGATAATGTATGCTTTCTGAGTGAGAATTTTTGCCAGTGTTCTGGTCAAACAAGCTTATTTTGAGACATGTTTGAAGTGTTTTGGTGGTTTGAGTGAGTTTTGGAAGTGAGATTAACTGTTTGGCCAAGATGCATGTTGGTAATGCAGACTGTATGAAGAGTTTTGAAAAAGTGTCTTCAGTATTGACCGATGCTTGTTAGCAATTGAAAAAAACTGTAATATAATTTTTTAATTATTTTAAACTAATACATAAAAACATTTTTATATGGAAAAAATACTCACACTAGCACAGTAAAATGACCAGAGTTAAGAGTTAAAATGTGATTTCAATTCACGCTGCCCATTGTGCTGTGAACCAAAAGCATATTAGTTCTAATGAAGTGCTGAAGAAGACGTGCGTTTCTAGCTGACTGAACACGACCGAGGTGTGAACGAACACTCGTACCGTCTACTGAACACCGGATATGGCCGAGTGGCTCAATAACAGCGGCCCCGGTTTCACGGGAAACGGCCGGTGTGACTTGTTGATTTGCCCCATCTTTCTCTCCCTGGGCTGTCCACCCCCCCTTCCCCTTCGCAGAGCGATGATCTGTCTCCCGAAACACACGAGCGCAGGACACTGCGTGTGTCCCGGCCCACACTCTCACAGTGATTTACAAGCGGCCCTCTTCCCCCTCTCTTCCACCGGCCGACCTCCGCAGCGAAAGGCAGCGGACCGCGGGTGAGCTGTCCCCTCCGCCGTAAATCTGGACACTTCAGGGGGAAACCCCTCCTGTTCCGAGCGCCACTATTAGGCCTCTTCCTTTCCTCACCTTCATTCCCTTCCCTTCCCAGACAACAGCCGAAGAGAGCCGCTGGCCCCCCATCCCTTCCCCCAAATCCTCACACTCTTTTCTGTAGTCCAGAGCAGGGACAGGGGGGCGCGAGAGGGCCCACACTTTATCTCTCATGCGATACATCCTAAAATATCACATTACCGCTCAGTTAGAAAATGAGTTTCGGATGACAAAGCAAAGCCGGGCTTGATAATTACCTACTTATTAGAAAAGAAAGAAAGAAACCTGGTTTTGCGGAAGGCACAAGGCTGAGTCAAATGCAGCTCTACTACAACGTGAAGGGCCATATATGAATGAACGAGACATAGTTTGCTTTAAAGCAAAATGTTTTTTTGACAAAGTTTGGGAAAACAGCACCCCCCCCCCCTCCCCCTAATGAGCTTTCTCACGGCCTTCAGCGCGCGGCGGAAAGCCCTCCGCCGGCGTCTCGCGGAGCCGCTCCCCGGGAGGGACCGTTGAGAGGATTTTCGGGGGACTTTGAGAGGGAGCGGAATAAAGATGCGCTGTCAATGAGACGAACAAGACGACGAGTCTTATGAAATTTGAGATGAAAGGCCCCCCCTGCCCCCCCTCTAGTGGCTGTCGCTCAGGGCCCCGTCCTCTCGTGAACTGTGGAGGATCGCCAAGATAATTCACGCTCTGATGGAAAGCCACTCTCGTGGTCTCTTTTTGTCTCAGCCGGTGTGAGGGAACCCCGGATGCTGGGGGGGGCTCTGAATACCCCCGCCCACTCCTAGACCTGAGATCAGGTGAGAGAAAGACTGAGGGAAAGGGAGATGGGGAGAGAGAAACAGTGAGAGAGAGGGGGAGAGAGAGAGTGAGAGACAGAGAGAGAGAAAGAGAGGGAGGGAGAGAGAGCAAGAGAGAGAGCAAGAAAGAGCGAGAGAGAGAGAGAGAGAGAGAGAGAGAGAGAAAGAGAGAGAGAGAGAAAGAGCTAGAGAGAGAGAGAGAGAGAAAGAGCTAGAGAGAGAGAGAGCGATAAAGAGAACGAGAGATAAAGAGCGACAGAAAGAGAGAGGGAGAGAGAGAGGCAAAGAGCAAAAAAAGAGAGAGAGAGAGAGAGCGAGAGGAGACTAGTGGAGGGGAATGGCAGGTGCTCAGGGAAAATGGCTCCATTAAGTCGATGGTTCTAATGAGAGGAGAGATGATGGGCGCTAAACGCAAATGTCAACAATTAGAGTTAACTGGAGGCGGGAGAATTAGAGACACCGTCGGCTGACAGCACGCAAAGCTAATTCAGCGCCGGTGCCACTCTGAACGGTAGCGCGTAGGCCAAAAAATAACACAGGCCCGCTGATTGTAAAATTGCTCTGTTTTCTTTAAAAACACAACCACGTCGTGCATTGACAGCAGGTCCACACAAACACGGACAACGTGCCTTACCACGTGACACTCTGATGGGATAATGGCCGGCGGTTGCCGTGGCCTTTAACAGAAAATAGAAGTAGAAAAACAGTGATGTCACGGAGTGCGACTACTCTTCGACGAACATACATAAAGACTCCCTAAAAGACCCCCCTGCCCTCATTAACCTCCCCGTGTAAACTACCTGCACCAGATGATTTAAAAACGTGATCAACATCATTTTCCCGTCACAGCGGTCTTGTAATAATGAAAAGTCCTGTGTGAGTGACAACAGGTGTGAAAGAGCTCCGGCTCCCGACAGCGGCACAGAGGTCGCTGTTCAAGGAGACAATGAAAACAGGCACCGAACAAGACTTATGCAAATCTGCTTCAACACGCCATCTTACCACGTCTTATGCCACACTTGCCATCCATCGGCTCCGCGGAATTTAAAAACGTGTGGAGATGAGTGACGAGTGCGCTGAGTTGGCGTGACTGATCCCCCCCCCCCTCCTGTGACGATAACGCGAGCGGGGCAGGCCTGTGTATTTGCGACAGGCGTAAAAAAGGGACTAAGTGATTACACGGTGATGAAGAGAGAGCGCTAAAGACCGCGGAGAGTCGCATCAACGTGACGGGGGATAGCTTTTCCATGATCTCTCTCTCTCTCTCTCTCTCTCTCCCCGCTCAATGTCTACCTCGCGAAGCAAAGCGGTTGCACTACCACATCAGGGATAGTTGTCTAAAAACTAATGCCCACTTTGGCTCATGCCCTCGTCCAAAGACACATTGATAGCTTGCATATTTAAATATCATCGATGTGGATGACCAACTGTGCCCCGCTGAGGACTTTCAGACGTAGCTGGCTAATGACCCGGACCAGGATCGAACATGAGACTACCGGGCCCAGCCTCGATCGACGAGCAGCCATTTTATTAATGAGCCAGCCTCTTGGGAGCCCGGAGAGCTTATCTTTTTCAATATCATCAAAATGTACGGCTGGATATTATACCATTATACCAAAGCCATTCTGGTTTTAAAAAAAATAACTTGTGGGCCTTGGATGGCGTAACGGTCAAAGCATTTGTCCAGTTGCAAGTTGCTCGCTGTGGCCGCGGTTCGAAACCAGGTTGTGCCAGACCGGCCCTGGCCAGGAGAGGCGGCGTTTGGCTGTCCACCCCAGGGGGAGAGGGGAGAGAAAGCCAGCACAAGCTTGCTGAGGAGCGGTAGGGCGACCTCGTAAACAGGGTTGGGCGAGTTCCGTCTGGGTGTAGGCGGATTATTCCCTCGAGGTGTTAGCTTGTCCCGTGGAGGCGGGAGGGCAGGCGGTTCGTGGGGGAGGGTGAGGGAAAGAAATAAAGGGTATAATTGGCCACCAAATTGGGAGAAAACAGGGAAAAAATCGGAAACAAATAAAGAAATGTAAAAAAAATTGTCCTTGCAAGAGTACAACACCAGTACAACACCACGGTGTCCTGCCCAGTACTCAAACCTTGCAGCCTTCTGGTGGGTGTGTCCCAAACCGTACGGGGGCAACTGAACACGAGCTCCTGGGACAGGGACAAATATCACTGAGATTCAAGGAGTAGGTAGCCATTTAAAAAAAGGCATTCAAAAAGACTGAAAAGACGTTCAGAAAAAGTGCAAATAGTTTACCTTACCCCCGAAAGACCTCTCCATACATATACATCTAATTGGAGCATGAAATCTATTTTTATGTTTTGATTAGAAAGAAAGAAAGAAATAATAATAATATTGAAAATCAGCCCAATGAACACCCCCATTAGCCCCCCGACCCCTCTTTATCAATATGTGGGGATTATCCTGGCGAACACATTTGCCCCTGCCTGGGATTAATTTCCTCAAAGAATGACTCAAAGTGTCTATAAAGAATCAGACTCAGATTGCTGGGTGGGGGCACACCTGATGCCACCCCACTGCCCCCCCACCAAAAACTCACCCCCAGCTCGCGCCGTCTGGCCAACAATCAAGCTGCCATCTCTACGGTGCCACATCTGTTCCTAATCTGCTCTACTATTCTCTACCCCCCACCCACTCCCCCCTCCCGCCGTGGAGTTGCTGAGATCCGAGACATTCTCAAGATGTGGAACACGAGAACACACACACACACACAAAATCATCAGCAGCATCCACGCAGCAAACACCTCGTGGGTGTCTGCGTGCGTTTCTGCCGCGAGCAATCCCGCACATTCCGCAATGCTGCGAGAAGTTTATTTCCGTAGGAGACCCACTGCAGCCGTCCGCAAGCATCTATCTATGCTCTGACAGGAAACGTAAGATTTCCTCCCAACAACAATTTCACCGACTCTTTTTGAGTAGGCTACAAATGTTGGTGGTTCTGTAATGTAATGTAATGTAATGTTCTTCCTTTTGTTGGAAAAAACACAAACAAAAAAAGACACAAATCAAAATGTGTTGGTGAAATATGGACAGTGAATTAATGCTGTGGGTTTAGCTGTACATAGAAATGAATTGTATTTTTTTACAAAAATGGAAATACCTTAATATAAAGCTGAATATGGTTTAGAAAAGAAAAAAATCATGGATAACATGATACGTTTGGGCCCGTTAAACACATATCACGTTATCGGTGAAATCCCGTCGGATGGCTCCCGGAGGGATTTCTGGCCAGATGGGAAACATTACGATCAGCAAAAAACTCAATCCAGGACAACAGTCTCCAATTTCACATCATTTCAAAATCGGGACGATGGGAAATAACACGAATCCTACAAAAATAGTAATTATCCTTTCCTAAAGCCTTTCACAATATTGATCACACGAAAAAAAGATCTGAAGGATTCTTTGAAAGTACTACACTATTACGGTACTGGCATATGGCGGCTTGTTGGAGCATTCAGCATTCAGTAGCGACGATTTTATGCAGCCGGCCGTAGATTAACATTAACAGAATGCGAAGCGTTCATTTATTTTAATGAATGATATTTAATTAAACCTTACAGGTAAATGTTCTGAGCAATTCGTTTAGCAGCCTAAAAATACAAACAACAAAAAAACAGGCCGCAATTCTGGTTAATAAACCAGCGAGAATAGCCTACGTGCGATTGAATAGCATTTTCTGTTCAAGGCTGCAGATGAAAATAAGTAAGAAAAAGAATGTTGGAGGAGGGGCGAAACCCACTGCATATCATAATTCACAGAAAGATCTACCGGAAACACAACATCAAAGGCTCGAGACCGTACACCACGCATCGCAACGCCGAACAGATATCCCCCACTCTCGAGGCATGACCATCTTTTGCACGCACACACAAACCGTGGAGGAGCCAGAACCTATATATATATATATACTGTATATATATATATATATATATATATACTGTATATATATATATATATATATATATATATATATATAATATATATATATATATACTGTATATATATATATATATAAAAAGGTGAACTTCCGCAGCAAATCATTTCACGAAGAGATGTTTTTCCCTCCCGGTTTTCCCAGCGCGTGCAAGGGGGAGAGACCTGGCGTCGCTGTCGTCCCTCCGAGTCCCCTTTGGCGGGGCCCCCTTCCCCCTTTCCCCTTTTCCCAATGATCTGCCATTTTGTTTAAGACTGTGGAGAAGTCACCAGCGGGGCTAACTTCATCGCGAGTCAGGTCAGAGGCGGGTCAACTTCCTGGGGACCCCCACAGTCAACAGGGTAGGAGCCAGGCTCCCCCTTTCCCCCCAAAAACCTCCCCTTCAAGCCATTCCTCCTGCGGCCCCCCTCCTCCACCCCCATGGGCACAAGAGGATGCTGTCGGGTCATCGGCCTGTTTGGGGAGACACTTGGCTCTCAGCAGGGGGGCAGTCAGGGGCAGGGGGGGTCTCCTCTCCTTCACAAGGGGGCCCCTGTCATCTGACTGGAGACTAATCGCCCGGGCTCATTGACAAGTACTGATGAGTGCCCACGAGGCAAGCGCCCGCATGAAACAGGCCACCGAATTTAATAACGTCCCCCCCCCCCCCCCTCGGCTCCGTAATGTCATTTTAGGAGCAGAGGCGACTGTCAGGGCTGCCAACCGCGATCCGTCTTCCTCCAGCTGCTGAAACAAAGCAAGCACACACACACACACACACACACACACTCACATACACACACACACACACACACACACACACACACACACACTCACACACACACACACACACACACTCGCACACACACACACACACACACACACACATCACACACACACACACACTCGCGCACACACACACACACACACACACACACACTCACACACACACACCCCGATAAAGAAGGTCGTCAGGTTGTCTTTGTGCTCCCCCTCTCTTTCCCCCCCCTTTTAATGATTAGTTTAGTCATCAACTTCTGGGTCGGGTACAACACAATGGGCCCCCCGATGAATGGGTGAAATTCTCCTAATAAAACATTAACAAGATTGGGGTCCATTGCAGGTGATCAGAAAGGAACCCCCCCCTATGCTGAGACTGCAAGGTTTTCTGGGCTTTTTACAGAAAAGGTGAAACAGGATCAATACATTCCCCCCCCTCCACCCCCAATACATTTCAATTTCCCAGACAAGCTTTGCCTTTGCGCACTGCAATGTATGCCAATTAAGGTTATTTTTTGGGGGGGGGGGTTCAGGAGTTTCAGGAGAATTCAACTCTGCATGTTAAAACTTGTACATTTGTAAAAAGAAAAAAAAAAGATTTAAAAAAATGTGATTTTTTTTGAAAATACTTGTTTAAAACGTTTGAAATGGCATTTGAGGGAAGGAACGAATGGGTTTTCTCTGTTGCTACCCTGGCATTTTGCCAACGGCAGCACAAACATTAAATTATTTAATTACTATTAGCATGAATTATGTAGAGCGATATATACCCCCATCTGCAAGAACTGTATATGAATCGGGAGAAGGAGAAGAAAATGAGAGTATGGGAAAGAGGTACGTGTTTGGTTCAGTCACAGGGGGTTGGGAGGATGGGACGGGGGCGAGAGGGGGTAGAGACATGGGTTCGGAGCAGGGGCGTGTCCAGGGAGGGGCCTGGGGGAGCACCTGCCCCCACAGACATTTGGTTGGCCACCCTGGGTGCCACCCTACTTCATCTGGCTTTTGATAGGTTATTAGGTTGTCAATCACATCTTTTCAAACGTATTACATTTTGAAAGTCCCCCCCCTGTGTGGTTCTGTGCCACTCTTGGGCCACCCCTGTAAAAGTGGTCTTGCACCACTGGTTCAGAGAAGGTATGGGTGTTGGGAGGATGGGACAGGGGGCGAGGGTTTGAGACATGGGTTCTGGAGATGGGACTGGTGTTGTGTCCTCATTGGGAAAACAACATTGGAAGCTGAACCACCTCAGTTTATTTCTCCACTTTAGGGTCTGCCTCTTATTTCCCCTGACTGCACCCACAGGCTCTGTTAGGTGGCTCCGGATCGCCACCCAAATCTCACAGGGCCTGGACAGGTGTAACGGAGTTGGTTCTGTCTGCAGCGAGTTTCGAACCGAGGATCTCGACATGACAAGAAAGCGATTTAGCTCGCTGAGCTAAAGACTCAAGTCCCAAACGAATCACTAATCACACTCTTATCGACGTCACTTTCTGTAGCGGATGCTCACGCGTTAACCCCACGTACCGGAGCCCCACCACTACACATGCTTACCCTGGGACCATTTTTGTGGTGGCAGTGGGTGGGTGTGGGGGTGGGGGGGGTGGGTGTGGGTGTAGGGGTGGGGTGGGGTGGGTGGGCGTGGTTGTGGGGTGAGACACAGGCTGGGTTCCCCATCCTCCCCATAGGAGTTAGTTTCAGCTCGTCCTGCATTTACATTTTTACATTTTACATTTTAAGCATTTAGCAGACACTCTTATCCAGAGCGACTTACAAGATGTGCATTAATACACGGTAGGAACAATCATAGTTTGCGCACAAGGTCAGTGCAGTAGTACAGTAATAGACATCGTTGTAGGCAGCTGCATACCATACCTGTAACACTGGGAAGGAAAAGGTTAGTATTATTTTTTTTTTAATTAAATGAGAAGGCAGGGATACATATACAAGAAGTGTTGAGCAAGTCGGCAGTGGTGATGACAATAGGCTAGATGTACAGAATTCAGTGGTAGTGGAGTCTGAAAAGGTGGGTTTTGAGTCTCTTGCGGAAGATCGCAAGTGATTGCGAGAGAAGAGGCGAGACCGCGAGGAGTGGCTGCCGGGCGCCCGGAGGGATGGGACAGTCAGTTTGCCAGAGGAGGCTGAGCGGAGGGTCTGGCTGGGGTGTAGGGTGTAATGAGTGTCTGGAGGTAAGGGGGAGCAGTTCCTCTAGCCGCCTGAAATGCAAGCACCAGTGATTTGAATCTGATGCGTGCTGTGATGGGGAGCCAGTGCAGAGAGGAGAGTAGAGGGGTGACGTGGGTGAACTTGGGTTGATTGAACACCAGATGTGCGGCAGCATTCTGGACTAGTTGCAATGGCTTGATGGCACAGGCCGGTAGGCCTGCCAGCAAGGAATTGCAGTAGTCCAGAGGCAAGTCCTGGTTGACTTTCCTCTGCCTTCGCCCTCAAAAGAGCACAGAGACGCCCCCAACGGGGCACGACCCAACCCAAAGGACAACAGCCCTGCGGCAGTGTAGTCTAGTGGTTAGGGGAACTGGGCTTGTAACTCAGAGGTTGCAGGTTCGATTCCCAGGTGGGAGCACTGCCGTTGTACCCTTGAGCTGAAGGCACTTAACCTGAATTGCTTCAGTAAAAATATCCAGCTGTGTAAATGGATTGCATGTAAAGAAATGTAAACTGTGTAAGTTGCTCTGGATAAGAGCGTCTGCTAAATGCCTAAAATGTAAAATGTAAAATGTAAATGCATCTGGTTGCTTTGAGTCCCTCCTGAACCCCCCACGGGTGCCCTCCAGGGGTGTGTGCTGTTTCAGATTTAAAATAAATGGAAGGGGGCGATTACAGTTCAAGATTACCCGTCACCTCAGTCAGGAGGCAAATTGTAAAAATCAATTCACACAGAAAGTACAGTATTAATAGAAATAGAAGCCTTGGTCTAGGCTTACAGTAATCGGTATGTGATGAATATGGATATGTTATGGTTATTACATTACAAATATTTTTTAATAATGATTAACTGACAAATGTAATTTTTAGTGCACTTCTAAAATGTATTTGCTTGTAAATGATTAGTAAATCGCAGTGTGATACTCTCACAATGGTGTCCGAAATAATGTGAAGACGCGACACAAGGGCACATTTCAAATCACGTCCAAAAACCCATCTACCTCAATCAGTTAAACTGACTAACGTTATCTAAACAAGCTCAGAAACACCTTTTTGCTATGTATTTTCCAGCGCCTGTGTGTATTATCGCAACAACGGTTATGTAATTTATGTGAACAATCTCGTTATGAAAACGGAAAATCAACCTTTCTTAGATAATAAGAACTCGCGGAGACAATGAAAACGAAATTATAGCTACATATCATAATTGGAAACTAGACATTTAATTGTTGTTATAAATTACATTTTTCATAATAGATATTACTGTAACTTCGACGTAAAAGAATAGAACAAGCGACTTATTTTGGATTTGGGCCGGCAGGGTTATACTTCGTGAAGCGCTGGCATTCCCCCCTCTCTCTCGTTCGTGTAAAACAGACGATAAATCAGAGATCATCGATCTTGTGGCGAATGGACGCGGAAGACAAACGAACATCTTTTTAGCCTTATTAGCGCAAGCGCGCGCCATAAATCAGCAAGGGTCGCGCGCTGCCTGCCCAAAGCCAGGAGGGACATCCGCGCGCCATGAAAATGCACAAACACACAAACCTCTCCCCCCCCCCTCCTCTGCCCTTTCACCCAAAGCAAAGAGTTTTAACTTGAGTTATTGCCATTTCGGGAAACCTTCAGTTCACTTGCAACGAAATGCTTTTTGCTTCGCCCCATTGTCAAAGTACAGGCCTGCGATTGATTCTAAAAGCAATTAGAATCGCTTGCAAGACAATCCCGTTTCCACTAATTCGCGTTTATATCCCCCCCCTCACCCTCATTGAAATTGTAATGTGTAACATTGACGCGAAGTGCCTGCATGTGAACAACACCACCTTCATCGAGGATTTTAAGGGTCCGGACCTTGAGAGCGAAACTGCATTGATGACATACCCCCAAATGCACACTGAAAAGTTCGCGGCGAATCGGTCATAATTGAAGCATCTGGAAAGGAGCTCAGCTGTAAATACTTCAACATGTTTGGACTGACCGTCCTCCCTCCTCTTCCCTTTTTAGAAAATGTCAACATTTTTTTGCCCCTCATCGACGTGATTTATAGAGGGTGAGCTATTTTTCTTTTTTGTCTTTTGACTGTGTCGGTAGCTTTACACGGCACTTTCGGCTTTAATGTCCCTGGCATATTTTTCTAAATAGATAAATACTTTCCTAAAGAGAAAGAATATTCACGCCTGTCCAATCCCCCCCACTCCCCCTCCCCCAAGCGCTTATAGCTCCATGCTATGATGCGATGAGAGAGAATATTCAATTTCACGAGATGAAACACAGCAACTGTGGCAGCCCCCGTGCCGCGCGTGCAGCCGGGCGGGGAGGCCGCGCGAGAGCCTCCGTCTCGCGCGCGCTCCTCTGCGCTCGCTTGTTGTGCACCCCGGAGGACTTGAAGGGTATTTTATTTTTCTTTGAAGACAATGAGATTAAAAGGCAAACAAAAAATCTACAACGGTGCCTGAGCCCTCGTTAGTTTGTGTTGTTAGCAGCACCGCTGTTTTCTTGAGCGTTCGCGTGCATTTAAAAAATAAATAAAATAATTCCATCTCATTCTGATCATTTTGAAATATGAGTCACATGCAGCTTTCATTAAAATAAAAACATATTTAGAGGGTATCTGGGAAGGCATTAAGGAAATAACTTCAATGACGTTAAGGGGGAGGGGTGCTTTGTAAAATAGGCCTACAAGATAAACAAGGTGTGCATGTGTGAATGGCTTCTAAAGCAGGCTACTTCTACGGTTCCCTGAGCACTTGAAGGTTGACAACCCTTTCAAAAGTTTTACATTCAGTGTTGCTGACAGGCCTATACTCAAAACACTGTGCTACTTTATAATCCTGACTCAAGTGTCAATTCCAATAAAGATTGATAAAAATATTCTCTTCAGAAATTAACATATTCAACATTAGCTTACCTTTTTTTTTGCCTCAAAGCAAACACGGCTTAGATTTTCTGTTGTCAGGTTGAAACACTCTTTTTTTTAAAGGATAATTTTCTCACCAAACGGATAAAACAATGTGTGTTAAAATCAGCCCCTGGTCCTTTGTTCTAATACCTTGAGAAAATGATGGCTGCTAATGCAAAGTGCCTAGTTATGTGAGAGAACAATAATGTATGCACAAGGATTTTAGGACAAAACGTAATCATGTTTTCCACAGCAGAATGAAAACGGGGAACACAGGAATTTTCCCTGGCCCCCCCTCCTTCCCCCCTCTCCCAAAGCGTAATTCAATGTGGGGGTTTATGATGGACAGCGCACACATTATAAGTTTGTCCTATTTACATTCTGCTGTTTTTGTGTAGAGTTCTCTATTCTCATGAATTTTATTGACTACATGAAACCTGCAGAAATCCTTCTGCAGCAAGGGCCTTGGGTGGCGTAGCGGTCAAAGCATTCACCCGGAATGCAAGTTGCCCACTGCAGCCACGGTTCAAAACCCGACTGCGCCAGTCCAGGCTCTGGCCAAGAGCCCCGTCATGGGCAGGCAATTGACTAACCGCCCCAGAGGGAGGGAGGGAGGGTGAGCCGGCACGAGCTCACCGAGAAGCGCAAAGGCTGTCCCTGTATGGGGAAAAATGGCAGCGGGCCCATGGGGGAAGGGTAAATAAATACAAAAATAGAGTGTGCAATTGGCTACTAAATTGAGGAACGGGGGGGAAAAAGCAAAAATCTGAAAATAAATGAAAATAAAAAATCCTTCTGCAGCATTGGGGAAACTGGAGTTCGGAAATAACCATAAAACTTGTTTTCAGCATTGCCATTGTCACGCACATCACACGTACCGAGTATTTCATCTCTGCGACTTCTGTGTGAGTGGACGTTAAAGGCCTTTGGCCTCCCGAGTGGATCACATGACAATGACTCACCCGTTTCTAAGGACTGA
Organism: Aldrovandia affinis; assembly: GCA_029706075.1. Lineage (NCBI taxonomy): Eukaryota > Metazoa > Chordata > Actinopteri > Notacanthiformes > Halosauridae > Aldrovandia > Aldrovandia affinis. The sequence goes on from JAINUG010000034.1 coordinate 4,237,396, forward strand.
GAGACTGGCCTCATAAAAACAGGGTCTGTAAAGAGTTGGGCTTCTCAGCGGTCTTCAGGGTATAAACAGAAGAAGCCAACAGAAGATCTCAGGATTGATTGCTGTTCTGCTTGGGGGGGTGGCGGTGTGGCGCTGACGTCTACGAACAAGTCAAGTGCGAGTGGGGGGGGGGGGGGCTTAGCTTGTAGCTCTAAGATGATGTCATCACTGTTGGACGGATCCATGAAGACACGTTTTTGTGCTCCAGTTAAGATGATGGAAAAAATGAATGGTCTAAACTTTCTTTAGCATTAGCAATACCTTTTCTTTTTGCTATTCAATGAATATACATTTTTATTGAATATTGAACATTTCTATCTGCATTTCAAATGCAGGATGGATTGTCAGTGACACTAACATAGTGTAATGGCACCCTCAATTATTTACCGAAGTTGCTGAGAGATTTTGAAAGAGTTTTTGAGACTAGATCCCGTCCTTTTGGTAGCAGAGACAGACAGACCAAAAACCAAATGTGCACATTGAGAGATCTTACTATATTTCAAAAGAGAGATCAGCTGATATTACCGATTAAGTCTGACATCTCCATGGCAACAACCGCTTTGCTCATACAAAACACGGGCTCATTTGAGAGGCGGGAAACATTGTTTGTTTTTGAACAAAAAATGGCGTGCACAATATTAAAACCGTCCGTTTGGTGCTGTTGTTCACTCTGCGCCGTGTGGATTAAGTGTGGCAGACGCACAGCTTACCCAGTTGTTTGGGGTGTCGGAGTGTGTACAGAGAGAGGCATGATTCACACCTCCACCCCCACCCCCCCTTCCCCCCGCACTGGGAGATTGTGGATGACTGGAGGAGATGGGAGTGGCGGCTAGCAGCTAGGCCTGTCAAAGGCGATGTGCTGAAATACGGGGAAATAGATGGGCAGGGAGGGGCATTCCTACGCTCATTGCAACATGCATCATGCACATTTTTGTCCGTGATGAATGATCTGAGGGACTGAACCTGTGAGTGAGAGAATGCTGGGTGGGAGGGGGGTGGAGGTGGGGGGTGGTTGGTGTACAATAAATCTTCATGTTATTGTTCGCCCCCTCCCCCCTCCCCTACCCATGTCTAAATTTAAATACCACAAGGGGAGCAAAACCTTGGTCTAGGGGCCCACAACTCAGCCCTTCTGTCTCTTGTTACTAGTTATTATTGTGGTTGTTTTTGAGAGGCTGTTAAATATGGATTAGCTGGCGGGTGAGAGCACAGAGGCGCTCACACACCGCCGGTCATGGCACGCTTTCCACGCCGTCTCACCTGCCTCGCGCGTTTGATTCTGCACCTTCCTCCCGCGCTCCTACCTTTTCGGCGCTCACCTCCTCCTTTGATCCTGGTTCTGCCGCGACTCTGCTTTTGATTCGGCTGTGGAGGCGACCGGCTTTGCGTGGCGAGGAGGCGGAGGAGGCGGAGTTAAATCGGTCAGACATCGTTGGCCTGCCTCTGTGGCGCGCGCGTGCCTCTGGTGATGCGTCTGTTCTCAGAGCGTGGGGGGGCGGGTTTCTCCAGGTTCTCGGGGCGAGACCGGCGGGTCCGTGAGGGGGTGAGGGAACCCCTCTTTCTTCCTGCTTCTTTGATACAGAACCGGTTCCCACGGGAACGAGAGAAAGAGAGAGGGAGAGAGAGAGAGAACGACTGCACTAGATGTTGAGAATTTAGAGAGAACTCCTCTCCACCCCTGTCCTGTCTCCAGAGGAGTGAGAGAAAACCCCACCTCCCTTCTTCTTCTTCTTCTTCTTCTTCTTCTCTCTTGGAGTGCCAGGCCCCCTGAGAGAGAGAGAGAGAGAGAGAGAGAGAGAGAGAGAGAGAGAGAGAGAGAGAGAGAGAGAGAGAGAGAGAGAGAGAGATAACAGAGAGAGAGAAAGAGAGAGAGCGAGAGAGAGAGAAATAGCCTCTCTGAGCTGCAGGTCGTGTTTGGGAGTCAGGTGAAAAGAGAGAGAGAGAGGGAGAGATAATGAAGGATAGCCTTTCTCTTAGCTCCAGGCCCTGTGCCCTGTCAAGTCAGGTAAAAGAGAGAGAGAGAGAGAGAGAGAGAAAGGAAGAGAGAAAGAGAGGAGACGAGGGAGAGAGAGAGAGGAAGAGAGAGAGAGAGAGAGAGGAAGAAAGAGAGAGAGAGAGAGAGAGAGGAAGAGAGAGGAAGAGAGAGAGGGAGAGAGGAAGAGAGAGAGAGAGAGAGAGAGGAAGAAAGAGAGAGAGAGAGGGAGAGGGAGAGAGAGAGAGAGAGAGAGAGAAGAGAGAGAGAGAGGGAAGACAGGGGAAGAGGGAGAGAGAGAGAGAGAGAGAGGAGAGAGAGAGAGAGAGAGAGAGAGAGAGGAAGAAAGAGAGAGAGGGGGGAAGAGGGAGAGATACCCCCACCTCCAGTCCTCCTGATCAGTGGAGTGGAGCTCTGGGAAACCAGAGAGCAGGGGATCAGTACCCTGCCCGCCCCCGGCCGTGTCTGTTTGTTTAATTATGCATATGTAATTTGTAAAAGCGTACGGGGGGGGGCATTAATTGGAAGCCACTGTAAAACGATGATTACCAGCGTTCCGATTGATTTATTCAGATATCCGCCCTGCTGCAGTGAGCAGGAGCTCCGGGACTGAACTGAAACCAGGCCGGCCGCCCCACCGGCCCGGGCGGATAAAGCCAGCTGTTTGCTTAACCTTATCTTCTGCTGTAATCTCGCCTCTGAGCACCGCGCAGGATTTCAAAAAGCAAACCTCTCTTTTATTAGCTGCATAGATTTGTTCATTTCCCCTGGAGTACGTAACCGGGTTACTGAAACAACATGTATTCATTACTAGTAATTACACTAGATAATGGCATTAATGGATTTATGGCCACGGGTTGGGAAAGTCACCGTGCAATAGCGTGGCTGAGTTAGCGCACCTCTCGAGTTGCAGTGGAAGTGGCGGCGGAGGGGAGGTTGTCTTTGCGTCGTTCCTAAAATCGAGTCTGAATCAAGTCCCTCCCTACTGCCCACACAGTGAGATCAAGGTCCTGCTTTATTGTGGAAGGAGATATTAAGAAATGCAGTGCACCATATCAAAGGAAGATACAATCATAACTCACAGACAGAATCTGACATCGATACAGGCGTGGAATAGAGAGAAATAATAAAAAGTAAAACATGTAGGCCTACATATTTAAATTGTGAAAAAAGTGCATATTCTATGTGTTGTATTTGAAGATATACGACAATAGTCATAATAATAATAATAATCATAAAAGTGAAAATGTCTGGTAGTTTTGAAGGTAGGTGAAGTGTTGTATAACTCATTATGTCTCTGTTGCCATATAATGTCAAAACTAATATCATCATCATCAGTAGCTGTTATTTTGTTGTCTGTTTTTTTACGTTTTTTATTCTTATCCCATTTTTCTCCCAATTTGGTAGCCAATTAGACCCACTATTTCTATGTCAATCCCCCCTCTAGTAATGTGATTTTGCTGCCGTAGTCCTGCAACCGGTAGTGACGAAGGCGACCTGAGGCCTCTTCCAAGACAGCACTTGCCAAGTGTCGACCGCAACCCGGTACTACAGGGCCACTCCTATGCGCAGCCAACGTCATGTCGGCTTCCCTCCCCCCTCCCTGGGGCGGACATCCAATCGCCGCCCCTGGTGGCACTCCCGGCCAGAGCCGACTCTGGCGAGACGGGAAATTGAACCCCGGTCTCCGTGGCCAGCGTCGGACGTTGTAACCACTGGGCCACGCGAGAGGCCCTTGTTGTCTGTTTTTATTCAATTAAAAATGTGTTAGTCCTGTTAAAAAAGTCATGTTTTAACATGACTAACGATGAGTCTGAATCACACCAGTCAACAGTCTACAGAATTTAAGACGACAGTTTTCAAGGATAATCCCAACATCTTTTTTTTTATTTATGGAAAATTAAGTTAAACTTAATTTGTAGATTAGGGTGAACATCGATAGGCACCCCACATCGAATATCAAAACCTGCACCACTGCAGACAGCTGCTGTGGTACAGTGTAAGCTGCAACACAATAATTAGTTAACAATGACATTTTTTTCATTCACCAACAACATTCAGGACTTTGCTGTCATGGCAATTCCCGAGCACACATTCTGGATTGCCATGACAACAGTTGACAGCAAAAGTGATAACCCCCCCCCACAAGGATATGATATTTTTTTATTTTATCTTGAGTATGGTGCATTGCAATGCCTCCATACATCAAGCCATCACCCTGCCTGTAGCTCCACACAAATAAATGTACTGTGTGTGGACCAGCATTCTTTATGGGATGTACAGTAAGTCATTGAAAAACTAGAGTAATTTTATTGCCACCAGTTTGGGCATTATGAATTAGAGTTATAGTTTAGAGTGATGGATTTTAGGGTGCAGTCTGACTCCAGTTTCTGCGTATGGTGCATTGTACACTGGACACACAACGTATGTGCTCATGATGCGCTTGCAATAAATAATTTATGTGACATAAGGCACAATGAATAATGACTTCATCACTCATAACTGCTTGTTTATATATGTATAAATCAAGTGAATAAATGATGTATGGTATTATGCATCCAAATGTTATAAGACCCTTATAACAACCACTCATTATAAAACATGAACAAAAAAATGCATGTAATTTTTCTTCATTTAGCTATTGACAGTTGAATTTGACAATTTAATTTCTGATATTTTCAGTGAAAGTCAAAAGTCCAAAATTGGGAATTGTTTTATAACAGGTGCTTTTAATATCTTTGAATTTCATAGTATGTTATGTCTATTTTTATAGTATGTGATTGATTTTAAATAGTGAGCAGTTCATATTGTTCACTATGCGTTAATAAAGAATACATGTGTTAATAAAGAATACAGTTCACGCAGAAAGATTAAGAGGTGCCATCAACCACAACAATGCCAACAGCCCCCATTTTAAGAAATAAGCAGTATGGAGTCAGAACTGTGCGTTTCGTGAGTTTGAGCTGTTCTCATGACTGAAATAAAGTTCAGGAAGAGAGAAGAGTCTCAGAGTCTTTTTGGAGACGGACGTGTGGTGTGGTCTTGAGATCACACCCTGGAACCAGGAAGTAAAGCCTGGTGTTGGTCATCTCTGACATCACCACGGTGACCCTAATCTCTGACATCACCACGGTGACCCAAGCAGGAAGACCGGTGACATCAGCAATGCAGGCCGGCCAACAGGAGCCCCCACGGCCCCCCACCCCCTCTCTCTCTCTCTCTCTCTCTCTCCCCTTCCTTTCCTTTTTCTCCCAAAAAGCTAAATGTTACGCTGAAGGATGAGCCTTCACCTATCTTTTAAAGTGCACATCGCTGGCTAGGAATGCTAAGTGCCAATTTGTCAAACCATTTTTAATTTGAATGGATGTTAATTGAGTACTGATAGGTTTGTCAAATGTGCAGGATCTCTTTCACTGTGTTCAATTAGCAAATCTCTCAAGTTGATCTACACCAGGGGTGTCCAATCTTATCCGAGAAGGGCCGGTGTGGGTGCAGGCTTTTGTTCTAGCCCTGCACTAAAACACCTGATTCAACTAATTCACCAATCATGGTCTATAATCAAGACCTTGATTAGTTTAATCAGTTGTTTAGTGCTGGGCTAGAACAAATCCTGCACCCACACTGGCCCTTCTCGGATAAGATTGGACACCCCTGATCTACACCAACCATTTCATTTGACTGATTGTTTGTAATTGAGAGAGTGATTGTGTGAATGCCAGAACCAGTGATTGCCTCACAAGCTCCACCTGAGCCAATTTAGGCTCTTTAAGTGCAGATGTGTGGCTACTGAAGGAGAATCAGTATGAGTCTTGACAAGGTGTGCATAGGGACAGTATATAGAGTGCTTTTGGATTCTTTTTTAAATGAATAGTTTGTATTTTTGTAAAGAGGATCCTTCTCTGTTTTTATGGACGGTGCATTGGCCAGCATCGTCACAGTTACAATTAGGGGATCTTTAAGGGGATCAATCTACCATACAGAATCTCTCAAGATCCTTCAGATCCTTTGGTCTGTGCTTGTGGACTTGCCCTCTTCAATTGAAATGATGTTCTACAAGGTTCAAGTCTGGAGGCTGAGATGGCTGCTGCAACTGTAATATATTGTGGTCAGTTAACCATTTCTTGGTTGATTTTGAAGGGGTGTGTGGGGGTTGTTGTCTTGCTGAAAGATACTTTGTGGTTTCAGTTTCAGTTTCCTGGCAGAGCAAACCAGGTTTTTGGACAGATTGCCTTGGGACTTTCTGGAATTCATGATTCCATGGATTTTTCCCCTTTTACAAAATGTATTATATTATAATTATATGTACATGGAAATTGTTCTCCCAGGACCCCTTGGTGAACTCCAAGTCATGAAACAATAGGGAGAAGAGAAAGAGGGGGAAAAGAAGGGGGTAAAAAAAAAATAAAAGCAAGGAGAGAAGGAAAAGGGGGGGAAAGACAGAAAAAACTAAATTAAAATGAATACATTTAATGAATAGATTAGGGGGAAATAAACAGTCGCGCTCCATAAACTGCACATATTTTTTAACAGTTTGACGGTGGGATCGGGTGGTAAAAACCGGGGTGACAGTTACAATCATTTTAACACCAGACAAAAAAGAACATCCAGAGCAAAAAAAAAAAAGATTTAAATAAATGAATAAATGATTGGGCAAGTTAAAACAAATATCAGACAGACAATTAAGGAAGTATTGACGTTGGGCATAGCTGTAGGCCTGTGTGTGGATATATCTGTGTTTGTTATACGCAAAGTGATATAGAGAAGACTGCAGAGGAGTGGAGTACATAGATAGGGTCTCGTGTCGGGTGAAATATGGAGGTGCGGTCAAAAGGGGATACCACGGGGCCTCAGGTGGCATAACGGTCAAACCATTCACACACAGTGCAAGTTGCCCACTGCAGCTGTGGTTCGAAACCCAGCCAAGCCAGTCCCGCCCTGACCGGGAGCCCCTATTTGGGGTGCTGTCTGCCTGTCCTCCCCAGGGGGAGTGGGGAGGCAAAGTCGGCACGAGCTCACCGAGGAGCAGTAGGGCGACCTTGTAAACATAGTTGGGCAAGTCCAGTCTCGGAGGAGGCGGATCTTTGCCTCCGAGATATTGGCTTGTCCCGTGGAGGCGGGCGGCGAGTTCATGGGAGGAGGGTAAATCGAAGGAAATATAGGGTATAATTGGCCACTAAATTCGGAGGAAAAAATGGGGGAAACAGAAACAGAAAAAATAAGTGGTAGCACATTTGATCATGTTCTGCCTTGTGTGTTTTCAGACATTGTCCATTTTTCCAGATGGATGTAGTTTTATAATAAGGTTGAACCAATGGCTGACTGATGTACATGATTTGATTTTTACAATTTTGGAAATCATTTTTTGGGGCGGCCAAAACCGGAGAAATGAGGACCGGTCTGATTGTTGGGTGGTAAAGTCATGGTTGCCTGGATCAAGTTTTGTAGATCTGCAACCATAGCCTGTGAACTGTTGTTTCTGAAGGTTAATTTCTCCATGGTGATGGTTGACAAATGGATTCCACATGTGTGTTACCTCATCTTTCTTCCCCCAGTGAAACAGGAAGCTGTGGAAGGCCACAATACACAATAAGATTATGATTAATTATGAGTTGCATGTTTAATTTTTTTTCAGCAGATTTATTTTTGTTGGATTTTATTATTAGGGGTGTGAATAACTGATATTTTATATTGCCTTCTTTGCTCACCTTTATCAAGGATGTGAATAATTATGGCAAAAAAAAATACTCTAACAAAATATTTTTCTCTGACCAATTGTTTTAGTATAAAAGAATATGATATTTCCCATTTTTGAGCATATGACATATTGTTTATTTCATACAGCCTTCTTTGCTCATATTTATCAAGGGTGTGAATAATTTGACAGTATTGTATGTATATGAATACAAGGGCATTCATATGACATCACAGAAGATCACATCCCAGAGTTTCAATGTAATTTTGTAATTGGATGAACCCCATGAACTTCCCTCTAATGATTAGGCCCATATATATTTAGCAAAGCTGTTTTTGTTCTGCAGCTTGCTGCCTAATAGCTGTGTAAAAGAGTTTAACTGTTTAACCGTTAACAGAGCAAAACATGGAGGTCAGCACGAAGTCCCCTCTCTCTCTCTACATCTCTCTCTCTCTGTGCACAGAAGCGATCAGAAGAAGCACTGCGTGAGTCGTTGTCGGGGGATTTGTGGAAGAGGAAAAAAGGGGAATAAAAAAACAGAGAAAGTGAGAGAGAGTGGGCTCGCTGTGTTTTTACCACACGGACAAGAAAGGACTAAGAGTGTATCTGAGAGGCGTGGACTCTCTGTGAACCGCACCGATTTTCTAATGTAGTCTTTTAATAAGAACAAACTTTTATTGAGGGCCAGTTTTCGCAGTAGGCCAGAGCCCTCAATGAGGCTCACTTGCTCGGCCATAACTCTCTTCCTGCCTGACTTCTGTCTGACCCCTGACCCCTCCAACGTCCCCCCCCCATCCCCCTGCCCCCCGGGGCTCACTTTGGGGTGTCCACCAAATGACGTGGAAAAAATAAACACCGAAAATATTCAGCTTTGCTAATGCATGTCAAAGTAGCCTTTCACTACCTCATTCATAAAAAAAAGCTGCACTCCACCCTTCAAACACATTCCGCCCCTCATTACCCCCCCAACCAAGGAATAACAATGCCATCCTGTATGGGATATGCTGGAAGGGCATGGAGACCAGGCACTGACAGACACCTGTCGGATTTGGGGTGTGGGGAGGGGGGGGAGAGAGAGAGTTGGAACCCCAGTGCGACAGTGTGCGACGCGCGCGTGATCGCGGCCGGCTTCGCCTTTGGCTTCGATACAGGAAGTGGGAAGAGGAATGAACTTGAGTGCCTCGATCTCCCCAGTCGCACGAGCATTTTTCTAATGTCACTCATTTCTGTCGCCGTTGGCGTGGGAACCGCGTAATAGAAGTGCACTCTACGCGTCACTCTAAGCTAGGACTGAACAACAATCAGAAAAGGACCTTAAAGAATAATGTTTTTCTGTCAAAGTTAATATGCTACAAAGTAATTTTAGGATTGTGTGAGCACATAATCTTTTTTCTTTGATTTAAATCATGAATTGCATACTTAGCTACTACACATGGAGAAAATAATTGGCTCTCTTTAAGGGAACTTTCTTCTTGCAAATAAATAAATAGGTGTCAGGCGTTTTAAAGTGCTTCGTTCTCCGAAGCGTTTGAATTTTCCTTTATATTTCTCACACCGTGAGCCGGTTAATGATTAATTTAGCATTATGGTTATGGAGGGACGGCATATTCCAATGTGGCTGACAACTAATGATTGGACTCTGTGAGATAAGGAACTGAATTTGTACCAAACAGTTTTTGTTTTACAATGTTACAATGGGGTTTTTTTCTCCATCTTTTCACCAGACCAACACTTTCTGTGAGCGTACAAAGCATGACCGGTTTATTGGGAGTCGACCATTGGCGTATAATTTATTTTTCTAATTTTAGCACGCAGCACAAACAAAACCTTTACAACAGCGCAGACATGGCATTACCTCACTGCCCAAGATATCGTGTGTCGAGCACAATAGTGCGTGTTTACGGTTAAATAGGAGATTGTTTAGCGATGAATCTGACCTTTTTCCTGTTGCTTAACCGCCAGTGACTCTCGTGGCGCATGTCGCTGCGAAAAACGTGAATTTCACCGCATCAGCTCTCTATTGTCCCGTGCGTTTCATAACGAATGAGTCAACTTCAATCACCAGATTAAAATACTGCTTGAAGCAGCATCACACTCAACTTTTCACCATAAATATATATCTTTTTTTCTCTATTAGTTCCTTTTTTTAATGCGGGGGGCTTTCCACAAATAGCCGTGTTTGTCGAAGGGCAGCGTCAGGGAATCGGCGTGGCGCTGCAAGTGTTGTGACAGGCCTGGCGCGCACGTTTGGACACGGCGGGTGAAAGAGCGCCGTGCGTTGGCTAACACCCCGCCCCCTCCCCTGTTTTGCCGGCTGCTGAAGACAGCAGTTTCACTTCAACTCCTGCTGCTGAGGAGTGCCAGCTAACTGACGAATACACCCCCTCTCCCCTGCGAGGGTTCGAACACATAAAATACAATCACGGGATGATGGTGTTTTCATCGTGCGCAACTTGATTTTCAGGTTTCAACGCTCAATACATATTGCCAAAGCATCAATGTTAAACGTATAGCAACAGAAAAAACATCATCATAACCACAATCATAATGATAATCACAATTGTCAACATAATCATAACCATAAGAATAAGTGTCATAATCATAATCATAATCATAATGATAATCTTCCCCTGTGATCGTGGAGAGCCATTCTGTTCACATCTCTTCCCGCTGCAGGCAGCTGCAGGAGGTGCCTTGCCTGTAGAGGCACAGGTAATGCACCACAGGAAACAGGTGTCGAGTCTGGCAGACAGAACTCCCAAGACCCTGTGTGTACAGACGGACCACCTCTCTCAGCGCTGCCCGTCGGGCTGGGAGCGTGCGGCACAAGCCGTATGGCTCAGTTTACACAACCGGAGCAGGAAACCAGGCCGCATTTTTACATCACAGTACAATTGTCACTATCGACGCTCCTTCAGCTCCTGTTGAAGTTAATGAGAATTATTTATGACGATTCCACGTACACAGACACTCAGCGAGAGAGATCGCGAAAGAGAGCGAGCATATTTCACTGAGTTGACAGGTGACAGGAGGTTGGCAGGTGATTCAAAAACCTGTTTACAATCATTCAGGCCAGATTTTAGGTGTCATCCGCTCTGTTTTTAAGTGCAACCGCCTCTGTGTTTAGAGTAAAGAACGGCAGAGACATCAGACAAACCACTCGACCGGCCGACTTCCTGTTCGGGGTGGTGGTGCGAGGCGCTCTCCGATCTATGTGAAGTGCTAGCACAGAAAAAGCAGCTGAATGCCATGGCGATGCTGTTCAGCTGCTCAAAGCCGAGGCGAGAGCCCGTCTGTGACGGTCGTAAGGGCTTTTGAAAGCTTGTGAAAAAACTCCTGAATGGAGGAAAGTGGTTGTTCTAGGTCACCCCCATTTTTGCCCTCTTTCTCTCTCTCTCTCTCTCTCTCTCTCTCTCTCTCTCTCTGTTCTTTCTCCATTTCTCTGCCTTTTCTGTTTTCTCTTGCCAGCCCTTCTTCAACCCGAGCAATTAGTTAACCGCAAAGAATCAGGTTTTTTGTGCGAAAGCAAACGTTTTTGTTTTTCTTGTTTTGTATTTTTGCAGTTGTGGGAAGAGTGAATCAAAGGCTTGAGCAACAGCGCGCAATATAGAACACTTCTGCTCAACGGAAGGGGTGGGCCGAACATGAAAATCTCTCTCGTCTGCTATCTTCCTCCCTCTCTTTACATCTTCTGTCTTTTTCTGCCTTCTCTTTCTCAAGATGTCCTTATCTTAATACATGCCATTTAGCAGACGCTTTTATCCAAAGTGACTTACAGTAGTGAATGTATAAATTTTTCAGCATATGGGGTCCCAATGGGAATCGAACCCACAACCTAAGCGTTGTCAGCGCCATGCTCTACCTACTGAGCCACACAGAATCACATCTTCCTCCCTCTCTCTATTGCTTTCCGCTGTTATGTGTATCCATCAGCTCTCTCTCTCGACACACACAAGTGATCTGTAAGCATTATATGCTCATAAAATGACAGCCATTTCAGCGCTCTAACCAATGATATATACTGTTTCATCCCTGCAACCAATCCCAAAGTGCCTATCTATGCTGTATGCCTAGGTTTATACACATTGATAAAACAAAGTTATCAAAATTGTTTATTCTTTATTAATATGGCACATTTGCAGAATTGTATTGCTCGGAAGATCAGGGGACGGCTAAATCTATGGTGAGGGAAGCCACATAAGAAAGAGTTCCACTCATAAAATGGAATACATATGTCCAAAATCATAATTATTGTGTAGCCGATGCATTGAAGTAGGAAGTACTCCATATCTATTCCTGATTCAGATTATTTTGGGCCGTTCCCATGATTCTTTCATTTAGTGTTTTTAGGCCTGTTAGGTGCCTGTTCCTTAAAGATACATTACGCTCAAAAAATATGTCAGCCTCAATAACTAAATAAAATAATGAAAAAACAAATCAAAATTAAATTAATCTCACATTAGTAGGGGGATTAAGCTCAAAAAATGGCCAACTCACGCATGGCGGATAGAAGCACCAAATTTGGTACACACACTCTTTAGGATGTATCTCACCATCTCAGAAGGGGTGCCCAAAAATGTGGACCCATTAAAGGCTTTTTAAAAAAGGGAAATCCAAAATGGCCACCAGAAAAGACCCAAGATTCCTAAAAAGTGATATAATGCTGACATTTTGGCTGATTGTGCTAATTATAGCTTTTACATTTATAGTAAATAGACTAATATTAAAGGATTTTCCCAAAATAACCCATGAAAAATGTCTTAAATACATTTTAAACAGCTTTAAACACCAAACATAGGCTTAAAAAACACTGGAATGAGATGACCTTCCAAATGAATCCTTTTCTGAGTGATATACTGTCAATGGCATATATACATAATTGTTTTTAAAAACTTTTAAAAGACCCAATGAATGATTATCTATAGATAATATATTGTTAAAATCTTCATATGACCAGAGATCAAGCCCTCTATTGGGGCACAACTCATTAGCATTTTAATGCCCCAAAATTGGCTAATTTCTTATGTTGTGGATAGAAGCACACAGTTGGATGTACTATTGCGAATGTATAGAAATGTTGTATCATTGCAAACAAGACACTGGACTGAACCTGGACTGACCCTTGGGGAAGGGAGGTAGGGGTGTGAGGGGGGGGGGGCTTAACTAATCAATAAAGGCAGTATATCAGAACAGTGCTCGGTTCAATTATGTATTTTTGTGCTGGAAAAAAACACTCCCCCTGGATTATGAAGTTCACATTTAGCATGTAACTAGCTTAGGTTAGTTTCCCATTGGCACCGAATGAATTTGAGCTACCGTAACTTTTACAGTTTACAGACGCCTGTAGTTACTAACGTAAATGTTAGACTCTGGAAGTACAGTAGGCTATATCACATTGTCCTTACTAGCGTAAAAGTTAGACGCTGGCAGTATATCACATTGTCCTGACTAGCGTCAAACTAGTCACTGACTAGCGTCAAATCTAGTCACTGACTAGTGTCAAATCTAGTCACTAGCGTAAAAGTTAGACCCCTGTAGTGTGCTATCAGCGAATTGTGGGACAGTGAGTGGAAGGGGGTGTGTCTTCTTACTAATATTTGCTCTGCTTCTCATTTTCTGTTCAGTTGTCATTAGATTGATCTAGAGTAGAGACCTAACTAATTTTGCGTAGCAGTAATATTGAAGTAGCTTTATTCAACCAACAGCCTTTTTAAAGGCTTTCAAACATTACGGTCATTTATCAGACGCTTTTATCTAAAGCGACTTCCAATAATTTAATTTAATTTAATTTTTTTGGTCAGTGTTAAGGTTAGGGTAAGGAAACATGGACTGGAGTGTGTGCGTGATTTGCTCAGAGGGAGGAGGGGATATGAGGTGTCCAACAGATTCTCTGCAAAGAAACGGTGCAGAGGTGTACAGCACTTTCCTTAAGTTAGTTAAAGAATTTAAGGAATTGGATGGGATGCCTGTGGAGATAGATTTCAAAGGTTGTGGTACAGTTGAAGCTTTTGAAGAAAATAAAGCCAAATGGCACAAGTCATGCCATCTGAAATTTTCATTCTCAAAGTTAGAGAAATTACGAATGCGTCAGAGTCTGAACAAAAGAAAACAAGACTCCGTTGATGAAGACTTGCGGCGATCAAGCGCCAGTCCATTTCAAATACATGTCCTAGTGAGTGCCTGTTCTGCTCTTTGAAGACAGGTAAACTCTGTCAATGTTCAACAATGGATCTTGATAACAGTCTGCGGAAAATGGCCACTGAAATGCAGGACACAGCTCTGTTGGCAAAAATTTCAGGGGGGGACCTAATTGCAATCGAAGCTAAATACCATCTTGAATGTCTTGTTAAATACAAAAACACATACAGAAGTATCCAAAGGTCTGAGAAAAGAGATTCAAATGAAACTGAAAAATGTGTTGAAGCTTTGGTCTTTGCTGAATTGGTATCATACATCGAAAGTAACTTGGAAGGGGGGACATACATTTTCAAACTCTTAGAACTCCATGGTTTATATGAAAGTCGGCTAAGTCAGCTTGGTATCAACAAAACAATCAACAAAACCAGACTTAAATCACAAATTGTGGATCATTTTGATGGATGTCAGGACCAGTCTTGCAAAAATACAACATTAATTGTTTTCAAAGATGGAATGCAGACCATGCTGAAAGAAAGCACAATGGTTCGTGACTATGATAAAGAGGCACTTGCAATTGCAAAACTAGTCAAATCAATTCGCAATGATATGGTTGACTATACAGGGTTTGAATTTGATGGTCACTTCCCACAGAACTGTCAGAATGATTCCGTCCCACCCAGTTTGAAGGCACTGGTTTCCATGCTACTGAATGGCCCTAATGTCACTAATCAAGATAGCGATGTTTCTCAGGCATGCCTAACCATTTCTCAGCTGATACTTTTCAATATGAAGAAAAGATCTGCTAATGCAACAGGACCATCAAGGTCTTCCAAACTTCACGAGCCGCCTCTTCCTCTTTATATTGGTCTTCAAGTTCACACTCAAACGAGAAGCAAGATCACTGTCAATTCCCTCAACACATTGGGAATCAGTATTAACTACAAACGTGTCCTTGAGGTTGAAACCCAGCTTGGATCTGCTGTCTGTCGAAAGTACATGGCACAGGACCTGGTCTGCCCTGCTATCCTAAGGAAAGGTCTTTTCACTGTTGGGGCACTTGATAACATAGACCATAATCCTTCATCAACCACAGCTCAGGGATCATTCCATGGGACTGGAATAAGTGTGTTCCAATTTCCAACCTTTTCAAACACGGGTGTTTGTAGAGAACAAATTACCATTGACCCAAAGGAAAAGGATACCCTCCTTCTTCCTGAGAGGTACACAACAGTTTCCCGCGGTTACTTGCAATCCAAAGTTTGTAGAGAACTCCTGAAGTGTGGCTGCAAAGCTGAGCCCCTCTGTTCTCGAAAGTGTCGATGCCGGGATGCTGGGTTACCTTGCACAGCATTATGCCATTGTGCTGGAACATGTGAATTGGCACACGTGAGTCACTACTAGACAGCAATGAACAAGAAGATGTAGAGTGCAAATGTAAATAAGAAGATGCAGAGTGCAAAATAAGCAAGAAGATGCAGAGTGTACATGTAAACAAGAAGATGCAGAGTGCAACATAAATAAGAAGATGCAGAGTGTAAATGTAAACAAGAAGATAGAGTCAGAGTGCAAAAGTAAATAAGAAGATGCAGAGGCAAACTAAGCAAGATGATGGAGAGTGCAAAAGAAGTAAGATGATGCAGAGTGTACATGTAAACAAGAAGATGCAGAGTGCAAAATACATAAGAAGACGCAGAATGCAAAATAAGCAAGAAGATGCAGAGTGCAATTGTTTAGACAACCATTTGGAATTTCTTCAACAGCTCACTTCCTGTTTAATAGTTTTTGGGGCACCCCTTCTAGGATATATAAGGATCACTCAATGTACGTACCAAATTATATGCTTTTATGACGTCCTTTTTGTGCTTTATGTCAATCGCTAACTGTTTAGGCGGCCATTTAAATTTCTTCTACAGCTCACTTCCTGTTTTAAGATTTTTGGGTACCCCTTCTAGGATGTCTTAGGATCACCCAAGGGACATTTGTGCCAAATGTTATGCTTTTATAAGATTCTTTAGGTGTCTTTTGAGTCAACTGCCAACAGTTTAGGCAGCCATTTAGAACTTCGTCAATAACTCACTTCCTGTTTAATATTTTTGGGCACCCCTTGTAGGATGTCTTAGGATCACCCAAGGGACATTTGTGCCAAATTTTATGCTTTTATGAGATTCTTTAGGTGTCTTTTGAGTCAACTGCCAACAGTTTAGGTGGCCATTTGAATTTCGTCAATAACTCACTTCCTGTTTAAGATTTTTTTGGGCACCCCTTCTAGGATGTCTTAGGATTACCCAAGGAACATGTGTATCAATTTCCATGCTTCTATCCGCCGCGTAACGAAATTTCACATAATTCCCCCTACTACATTGATTTGGGAGGATCCAGGTTTTCTCCATGTATTGAAGGAACCTTTGGTTGACTCTGTTCGTGAGGTCTGAACTTCTATTTTCCAAATGACTTCATTAAATGTGGCTTTACACAAAGGTGGATGTGTCAGGCTTGTGGGGGGTGTTCCTATTGATCTTGAATGAAAGAAAGCCCTCCACAGGCTCCTGGTTCTGCTGTGGGTCACCAGCAGAGTCAGTGATGACAGCAGTGTGTAACAGCGTTATGTCTGTCTGAAGAGGAAGAGGCACACACACACAGACGCATGCACACACATAACACACACACACACACACACGTTACGCCCACACACTCACACACAACCACAGATGCATATATGCTTACACACAACCATGCATGCACACACACACACACACACACACCCACCCACACATACACACACACGCCCCACACAGGAAAACACACATGCACTCACACACACACACACACAAAGACACACACAAACACACAAAGACACACACAAACATGGGTGCACACACACACACACACACACACACACACACACACATAAAGACACACACAAACACGGGTGCATACACATACACACGCACAAAGACACACACACACACACAAACACGGGTGCACACACACACACACACCCAGGTGCACACACACACACACACAGACACTCACACACACACACACACACACACAGGTGCACACACACACACACACACACAGGTACACACACACACACACACACACACACACACAGACACACACTGTGGCCTGAAGAGGAGAGGCAGAGTAAAGAGAAACTATGAATAAACAGAGAAGCGGCTGCCGTGGAAATGCCACGGAGGTGCGCTGCCTGAAATCTGAGCAAATGAGCAAACCGCAGAGCTCAGAGACATTAAACGAATTACAGCAGCCCCCCTGAACCCTCGGCTGCCCGAGGGGAAAACAGCGCACCACACCGAGCCCCCTGCCCCCCTGCCCCCTGCCTGCCCCCTGCCTGCCCCCCCCCGGAGCATAGCCTAGGCTGTCCCTGGACAAATTGAAAAAAAATAATAACAAACAAAAAACATAAACCCTATAGTTTGTGAACCCACATCACCAGCTGTGTCTGAAAATACTTGTACTCTGGAATAATTCTAGGGGCATTATAATTATATATATATATGTATATGTATAGATATATTTTTCTTTTTAATCCAACAGAGGGTGAGGTCATTTCTCGTAAAAATGTCCCCCCCCCATCAATTTATATTAACTTTTTCCCTGGTCTGTGTCAATGCGTTCCTAAATTCTAATATGGAGGAGTGGAGTTGCTGTGTTGAATTGCACATAGCACTTAATCAAAGAGGTTTCTTTCTCTTTATGACCAGCCCTCCTCCACCTGCGACCACTTCAGTGGCTCTACC
>JAINUG010000034.1:4257500-4310000 GCA_029706075.1 Aldrovandia affinis
CGCAGCCAGGGTTCGAACCCCAGCCGCAATGGGCAACCTGCATTCCGGGCGAGTGCTGTTACCGTTATTTTGTTATTTACTTTCACAAAGACACATCCCACAATACTTTCGGCATGGCAACCACGCAGGACTGGAAGGAAGGAAAGTCGAGAGACACAAACGTTTTAGTTTTTACACTGAGAACAAGGCCATTGAGAACAAGACAGAGAACAGAACACATAGTCTGGAGTGCATCCAGCTCTGTTTTGAGCCTTGTGTCAAAAACAAGAAAACACAGCTTCAGTCCGTATGTGCTCGTCCACTAATATCTAATATATGTGACTCTGGAAGAGTAACAACACCGCCCACAGAGCGGAATTGGCCACGCTACCATTCGTAGAACATGCAGGTACGTACACGTGAACATTTCCAGCATCTTCTTCCCGTTCCGCTCTTCCGTTTATTTTGAAATATTGTTTTTTATGCAACACATCTCCTGAGAGAGAGGCAAGCAGACACATTACACATATGGTTGTTGTAACCTCCCCCAAAAAATAAAAGAGAAAATATTCTAGCAGACGCAGGGAAATGTATCCAAGGTGACAAGTGTAAACTTGGAGAGGGGCCCTGGGTATCGCAGTTGGGATGGCCGCCCAGGTTTACGGCCCTATAAACCCTGTCTCTCAGGCTCTCTGAGGAGCCATTGTGCAGAATGGACTCCGCACACTCGCGATGTGCTGCAGCTTCAGCGTGTGGCCCCACCACAGCGCAGCAGATCACAAACCTTTTTTGTTTTAATCCGTTACAAAAATGGCAATAGAATCTCTTTCCTCCCCCCCTCCCTTGTAGACCTGCGGCGTTCAAGCAGCAAAGCTAACTGAGAGTTCAGGTGAACCGGCTTTGACCAGATTTGGCCCCTTGTGTCACCTGTCCCCCTTCTGTTAAACCAGACGGGTACGCATGCAAATGTGCGCCAACAGACATCAACACACAGCGCAAACGCACACGCCATCGCCATCGAGCTCAAATCCAAAAACATGCAGATCTAGCAGACAAAACAAAAACACGACTCTTCCGACAACCTACTCAATATAAACTTTGTACTTAGTAAATTGTCTCCCCCCACCCACCCCCAAAAATGAATGTTTTAGTGGGGAGGCTGTGTTTTGAATTGACATCAGAGCTGTCTCTGCTCTGTTTATCTGACTCGGCCCCACTCTCGATCACAGACTGAGCAGATGGCATTCAGTGCCTGTTCCAATATTCAACTCAGCACCCATGTCACCGTGCCTTAAAAACAGGTTTGGGGTTTCAGACGGAGGGAGGGGGGGGGAAAGGGGACAGTCATTAACTTAATTATTATACCGGCGTTTGTGTACCACACAGTGGCTATTCCACCCAAATCCCACAATGCACTGCGCTGTAGATGTGCGCGGTTAACTCGATTCTGATGCTCGCTTACAGAGCAGATGGGGTCGTGAGCCAGGGACGGAGGTGGGACTGTGTCGCAGGGGCGAGCTCGGGCAGGACCGGGCGGCCGCAGTGGAAGGGATGGCAAGCATCCACCACTGGACGTGCTCAACGTGGTCTCCTGATCTCCTTCTTCATTTTCATGTTTCATGAGTTTCATTTTGTCTTTTCTTTCTGAGTGCCTTTTTTAGATTTTTGTTGCTCCTTTTTCCTTCCCCAATTTTTAGATTTCGGGCTTTGATTCCATGAGTCAGATTGAGTCACAGCTGTGCCACCTGCACCCCACAGCTGAAGCACGTGCTTTCCTACAATGCTCTCAGCCGGTGATTATTCAACACCCTGTAGGCCACACAGAGCTACAGGAGGTAGCTGGTGCCCTTTGGTGGTGAGGCTCTCATCGACGGGCTGCCTGGTGGCTATCCAGATGTGTTGGTTGGTAAGAAAATGATTGCGGTGGTTACTCTGACCAACTCAAAACCACCCTGCCCCTGGCAGTAAGAGACCGGCCCTGTTCATCAGACCACCAGTTCGACCTGTGGTCGTGGTGAGCGGCTTTACCAATGGAGGCCCTCTGAAGGCCCTCTCTCGTCCGGCCAATCTGCACTTCTGCTGTGTGATGAGTAAACACAGCCAAGGGAGGACGGCCGTCAAACCTTGAACCAGAGGACACAATGTGTAACTTTGAAAGGGGAAAGTCCCAATTCCTCAATTTTGACCGTGTGTGTGAACTTTGGACGAGAGAGGCATGCGTTGGCAGTGGTCTGCTGAGGGACCAGTTTCAGTGGCGGGCCCAGACCACTTTAACAGGGCTGGCCCAAGAGTGGCACAGAACCACACAGGGGGGGACATTGAAAATGTCATGAATTTCAAAAGATGTGATTGACAACCTAGTAACCTATCAAGAGCCAGATGAAGTAGGGTGGCACCCAGGGTGGCCAACCAAATTCCTGTGGGGGCAGGTGCACCCCCAGGCCCCTCCCTGGACACACCCCTGACCAGTTTCTGCTCCAGGATTAAGAGCAGGCCTGTGGGTGAACGGTGACTGCCCACAAGGGGCGGCAGTAGCTCAGTGGTTAGCGACACAAGTTGGCAAGTGGAGGGTTGCTGGTTCAAATCCCAGGAAGGCCAATGAAAAACAATGAACTGGAAACCGGAGGAATGCCAGTTCACTTCCTGGGGCACTGCCGAAGTGCCCTTGAGCAAGGCAGTTCTAGGGACGCTGCACTATGGCTGACCCTGCGCTCAGACCTCTCTGATGGTGTGTGTGCATCTAGGAGAGGTATGCAAAAAGATCAATTACAATTACCCTGTGTAAAATCTGTGTAACATGGCCTAATAAAGATAATTAGACTGCCCACAAGGGGCCACACAGAGACTGCCCACAAGGGGCCCACATTGTCCCTGGAGACTACATTTACATTTTAAGCATTTAGCAGACGCTCTTATCCAGAGCGACTTACAAGATGTGCATTAATACATGGTAGGAACAATCATAGTTAGCGCACGAGATCAGTGCAGTAATACAGCGATAGACATCATTGCAGGCATCTGCGTACCATACCCCCCCAGAGGGGACCACCCCCCCAGAGGGGACCACGGTGAGCAGGTATACCGCAGTGCTTGTTTAAAACTCTCTAATAGATTGGGTCGAGTTAATCCCTGTGAGGGAACAGTATATCCTCTACCCTGCTTCTTGGTTTTGTTTTTGTTTTTTTCTCTCCCTCATTCACTCACTGTCTGTCTCACTCTCCCCTGCCACATTTACTGCTGTGTGACTTCACTTTAGAGCGATAGAATGTCTCTCATGAGATCACTGTTGCAATTTCCAACAGCTGGCCTACTCATATTAAATTTTTTTAAGTGATATATATATATATATACAAAACATACATACTATAGTAAGATAATATCAAAACATAAAATTATCTGAACAACTACAAAGGAATGTTCAATTTGTCACACTTGAAGGAATCACATACAGAACCTTGAAGCCAACTGTGTATGTGCAATGAGTGGACATCACGCTCTCAAGGAAAAAACTACTGTTGTGAAAGCTGCAAGTCATAAGACAAACCACTGCTGAAATATCTGCCTTAAACCAGAAGCCAGAATCATTTCTTATGCAGTTTGGCATACATGGTGCTATTGGGAACCCTCTTGGAAAAATGTCATAGCCTGTTGTGTCCGTGACTACAGATTTTGAGAGCAAAATTTGAGAGCAAAATCCCTTGTATAATTTATTTCTCGATATACTTAACAAGACGTACTTTGTTATATGCGTAAGGTCGAATGCAGGGTTTTTGCATCGTGTTTTGTTTTTCACTATAACATTTTGGTTTCCATTTTCCACCTGTGCAGTTTTATGGTCCACCTTATCTTTCTCTCTTTTATTCGATTTTCACTAATGGCTTCATTTATTCATATTAGATTTTTATCCGAGTGCATTTGATAGTCCGGCTCAAGCCACAATCAGAGCAGTTCTGAAATTGTACATTTTTATTAGGTGACATCATTTCAAGATCTGAGTAAAAAGCAAATGTGCGGACCGCGTACAGCGACTGATCAAATGTGCATTAAAAGAGATCTGTGGGCGGCGGATAGCGTAGCGGTCTAACGCACCGTATCTTGGCCGGTCTGATATGGTGTGTTGCTGCCTGTCAGGGACGCGTTCAAAACCCATCTCTACCAGACCGGCCCTGGTCATCAGCCCCAATCGGGGCGGCGTTTGGCCCAGGTGGAGGGGGAGGGGGAGGTGAGCCGGCTCGAGTTCGCCGTGAAGCACGTAAGGGAGTCTCCAGAAGGTGGGTGGGCGAATTCCGTCTTGAAGGAAGCGGAGTTTGCTGCCCTCAGAGAATTGGCTTGCCTCGTAGAGACGAGCGGCGGATCCGTGTGGGGAGTGTAAATCGAAATAAATAGAGGGTGTAATTGGGTACTAAATTTGGGAGAAAATGGGGAAAAAAATCTGAAACAAATTTTTTTTTTTTTTAAAGAAAATAAAAAAGATCTGTTTCCAGCGAGAGGATGGAGCGCACGCAGTAGACAGAGCTCTCGAGTCGGGTGCATGTGAACTTGTCTTGTTATTGCTAAATGCACTTTGGCTGTCCAAAACTTTGAGTATCCTTTAAAACACTTTTAAAATGTGCTGCACTTAATCGGAGCACAGCCAAGTTGCTGTCTTTCCCCCTGGCCAGTTGATGAGGGACAAAGACTGTCGGATCACGTCTCCGTCAATTCAGCCTTAATCACGGTGGCAGGAGGGGAGCAATCAATACTCCGTCGGACTTCACCCCCTCCCTCCCTCCCTCCCTCCCTCCCTCCCTCCCCATTTCAGCTCTGACCTGTTAACTCCCCTCTGTGTCAACTCGCCTCTGTATCAGGGGCATGTCCAGGGAGGGGGCTGGGGGAGCACCTGCCCCCACAGAAATTTGATTGGCCACCCTACTTCATCTGGCTCTTGATAGGTTAAGAGGTTGTCAATCTAACCCTAACCCTTTACAAATGTATTACATTTTAAATGTCCCCCCCTGTGTGGTTCTGTGCCACTCTTGGGCCAGCCCTGTTAAAGTGGTCTGGGCCCACTGCTCTGTGTCTCACTGTTCTGTATCAGGAAGTGGAGGTTTTTGGGCCCACCGTTGGACCAATCCAACTCCAGCTCTGCCACGTTTGCCCAGCGATCATGGCTTCCCCACCAGGGGCTCAGCTGAGATCAAAGGAGGGCCCATCCTAGTTTTTGGTAGTTTAGAGATCCAGCTGTATCGAGGATAACATGTCAAATGGGGGAAGCGTGTGAGCCGGCCTGCATGGGGCCGTCTGCCAAAACAGATAAATAATAATGAGTACCTGGAAAGCGGTTAGGATAGCGCTCGCTCACAGGTCTCGCTCTTATGTGCTTAATGACGGTGTAATTTCATCTGCAAATTGCCGACTTAAACATAAAGCGTAGAACCCGTAGTACTTCTTCTGTTCGTCGTGACATCATCACGAGCGTTTGACATGGCTACCCACTGTACAGTTACACAGCGCTGGGCTCTGGAAGTGAGCCTCGAGGCAGACCAGACCAGACCAGACCAGACCAGACCAGACCAAACAAACGGCATCCCATCGAAGACCCTCCCCAGACCTCCTCTGACTCTGACGTTGCACAATGATGGCCGTCGGCGTGCAGATTCTCCATGGCTACAGGGTGAGACACTGGATGAAGGGGTGTGTATTTTTTTTTAAAATGTTTTATTTTTATTTGTTTCTGATTTTTTCCAGTTTTTCTCCCAATTTGGTAGCCAATTACACCTTCTATTTATTTAGATTTACTCTCCCCATACATATCCTTCGAGGCGGAATTCACCCACCCACATCCCTTACGTGCTTCACGGCGGACCCGAGCCGGTTCACCCTTTCAAAAAGAAAAGCTAAACATAAAATTGCTTTTCATTTATTATGACCTTTGTAAACAGTGGGTAATGGGCCATAATTTACTGAACAAAGTAAGGCACATATCTTTCTTTCTTAAATAAAACAAAATGTCCATCAATACTGCTACAACCGCACATAAATAAAGTTCTGTACATGCGTTAGTTGAATACGAATACGTGTACCGTTACACCCCTAATATATATATATATATATATATATATGCAGCTGGATATATAATGAAGCAATTCATGTTGCATTCCTTGCTCAAGGATGTTCAAATCCCATTTGGGATGTGAACCTGCAATCTCTGACCTACCAGAGCTGTTCCCTAGCCACTATGCCACACTGCCACTTCTGCTGGAGTCCTCCAATATCAAGGACTGATTTCACAATCATCCTGAATATTCCCTGCTGGGGGGTTGGGGGGTGTGTGTGGGGGGGGACACACCATCCCAGAGGAACCGCTCTCCCACATTCCTACCGTTCTGCCTCTCCTGTCCGCACGCACCAACAGCAGCTCAAAATACCTAATTTTCCTGTCATTCCTGCAGTGAATTTATGAAGTATTCCCTCTCTGCCAAAAAAAAAAGACCATTGGAAAAAAAGTCGTAAAAATCTGCATGTTCAGACTTGTTTGAAGTTATTTTCATGTGTAAGTAACTTTTTTTTTTCAAAACTCAGTTTCAGATGGTTGGATGTACAACTGCCATGCTGGTTTTTAGTTTTTTGGAGAGCTCACTCAAATAAAAAGTTTGTGATCAAAGCTACTCATCGTTAATCTTTTACAATCTTGTACAGAATACTCTGAATTTTTCTTCCTGCTGTTCCCTGCTTCTACTTAAAGGGAACTGCCGCATCAAGCAGAAAATAAATGTCATGTTTTTTTTAGGGGCTAATTGCATTGAAACGTCTCTTCAAAGGAAGCGATTTTTGTCGCACTCCCCAACCCTTGTTTACACCGGTGCCAAGTTTGCTAGCACAGCCTTTGATCGCGCTCCACACTGCCCCCGAAGGCGGAGGCGTAGCACTGCGGCTGCCTGGGGAAGCTCTCCTTGTTGCTTGCGTGTGGCTTTCTTCTACCCTGGGAGAGAGGAGCGCGGTGACACCATTTGTCTTCATAACGAGCCGACGCGCGCAGTGTGCGGGACACCTGCTTGAGCCATTATCACCCCGGTCCTCTTGGCGCGGGGCGCTCGACGGGCCCCACACAACTACCAGCCAGAGGAGGCAATTAGGGCCAGGAGAGACCCATAAATCTCCATAAAACCTCACGCCCGCTCCTTCCTGCGCTACTAAAATAACGGATTTCATCTTCCGAGTTTAGATCACGCAGGCCCCGGAGAGAGAGGGGGAGAGAGAGAGAGAGAAAGAGAGAGAGAGAGAGAGAGAGAGGAGAGGAGAGGAGAGGAGAGGAGAAGAGAAGACACCATCGCTCCCCCAAGTGATTGATCCAGCTCGAGAAGGAAAGAGGGGGAGAAGAGGGGAGAGAGAGAGAGAGAGAGAGAGAGGGGGGGGGGGGAAAAAGGAAAGTAAGAGTGAAGAGTGGGAGTGGGGGTGGGGGGGAGAAGAGAGAGGAGGAGAGACTGAAGGAGGTTGGAGACAGAGATGAGAGGAGTAGAAATGGAAATGCTCGATGGCAGAGGATAGCAATAAGCCGGATGCAAGAAGAATAAGAATAAAAAATATATAAAAAAGCTCCAGTCCTAAAATCACGCTGTCAGTCGAGCTGCAGCTCTATGAAATAAACATGATGTCTCAGTCCAGCTGTCATGCTGAGGATAAGTCTATATCCAAGGGCTTTAATATTTACATTATTCATCCCCCAGACAACTCTGTGCATAGACAACATACACAGTGTGTGCGTACAGGAGACTGCCAAAATAAAGGAAACACACAATACAACAAATGGTGAAGTTTCTCGTATACAAATGGTGTTGCATCCATCCATTGGAGTTCCAGACACTTGTAGAGTCTATGCCAAGGTGCATTGAAGGTGTTCTGGCAACTCGTGGTGGCCCAACGCCCTATTAAGACACACTACGTTGGTGTTTCCTTTATTTTGGCAGTTAACTATATATGCATTTACACAGGTGGATAGTTGCTGGAAGCAGTTCAGTTAAGGGTTAAGGGACTTGTTCAAGAGCACAATGACAGTAACCTGTAACAGCCACAATATTCAGAGTTCAAGCCCTGTCCCTTAAACACTATAATCTGCAAATGAAGAAGAGGAGAGCAGACAGCATTTATTCCATCAAACTTGACACAAATGACCCCACAGCAATACAGGATCTGTTTGTGATCCAGTTGCTTCTTAATGGCACACTGCATGTGTTTGGTATTTAAAATTGGTATTGCTCTCTTTCATTATTTTAGACTGAGAGGATGTGTGGTTTCAGTAAACGGATGATCAATTGTTTTTGTCGTTAAAAAATAAAAGAGCAATCGGCTCAAAGCCACCATAGAGAGGGCACGACAGCAAACGTGATGTGATTTGCCATGAAAAGACAGACGATTGCGTATTATTTCCGTCACACAGTCACACGACCATCACACCTCTGTCACATGAGAGACGTCTCTGTCACCACCTCCCCCCACTGTCTTTGCTAAAACTGTCCTTCCAACAGGGAAAGTGCGTTGGTGTGACATTCGCCTTGTACCACACTGGGGTGATGATGCTCTGGCTAATTAGAGAGGACGCACAGAAGGCATATCCTTCCTCAACAGGAAGTGCCTGCTTCCTTCTTTTTTTTCTTTTTTTTCGTCACGTGCGTAAGGGTGCGCACATCGCTGTGGAGAGATATCTTTCTGGCCCAATCACATGTTTTTCACTGTTGATGTACACCAGGGGTGATAAAATCCAGGCCTTGAGGTCTGCAGTGTCTGCAGGTATTTGCTCCAACCACGCACTACACCACCTGATTTCACTAATTAGCTCACTTCCTGGACCAAGGAGGTAAACTAATTATTATAAATCAGGTGGTGTAGTGCGTGGTTGGAGCAAATACCTGCAGACACTGTGGATCTCAAGGATTTGAATTTGAATACCCCCTGTCCTACACCAACCATTTAATTTGACTGACTGTTTGTAATTGAGTGTGATTGTGAGTGAATGTCAGAGCCAGTGATTGCCTTACGAGTTCCACCTGAGCCAATTTAGGCTCTTTAAGTGCAGGTGTGTGGCTACTGAAGGAGAATCAGTATGAGTCTTGACAAGGTGTGCATAGGGACAGTGTAGACTCAGAGAGTGCATTCGTGCTGTTTGGGATTATTTTTGAAATAGATAGTTTGTGTTTTTGCAAAGAGGCTCTGATTTTTTTGGGCGGTGCATCGGCTAGCATCGTCACGGAAGCATGTGGCAGAAGGAAGTCAGTCACTTTTTTAATTTTTAATTTTTATTTAAACCCCTTTTTCAATAAATAACACGAGGGCGTTCTTAAAAAACTGCTTGAGTTCCATTGGCGTGTGGGATTGAACAGGCCTGCAAGCTCTGACTTCACTGGTGTGCGTGTGCACATGCCCACAGTCTGAAATGGGCCTGCAGGTGCCAACGGTTTACTGGTAGAAATGCTAGTTTAGCACAGCAACACCTTGGTCTCGCTGAGGCAGTCCAACGTAATGAAAATCAGAGCAACTGTGAGCAAGTGAGTAGATTAACGTCAAATAAAAGGTGGAATCTCAATCACATTCGCAGCAAGTAGTCTGAAATAGAGAATACAGTGCACATTCATTTCATGGATTGTTATTATTATGATAAGAGAGATTATTTTCATTATTATTTTTGTGGTCGTGCTTTTATGACCAGGCCTCCAGCACCACCACAATGTCCTGCTTACTTTCAGGTCAGTAAAACTTTCATTAGTTCCCTATTTCTTGACGGGGGGTGATTTTATCAACGGGAAGGCCAGAGAAAGAGAGAGACGCTGTGTATTTGTCATCATTTGAGGCGGTGGATATTTATCACGGGTTTATTGGGAAATCTCTCACATTTCTCAGACGTTTCTCTGAGTCTTTTCTCTTAATTCCAGCTGATGGATGACACACCGCTGAGCGGCGGGGGGGCGGGGTGATTAATTAATTACCCACAAATCTCTGCTGACTGCAGACAGACTGGCGGTGACAGTGATGGAGGATGATGTCATCGGAAAAACAAAAGCCCAGACCTGTGGCGTCATGTGACGGCGTCATGTGACACCGCCAAAGAGAAGTCACATGACCCTGCTCCTTTGCCTGTGGTTAGTCTGAGCTTGTGTCTGGCGGCGGCGTCTGCAGTTCAGTTGTGGAGGAGGTTGCGACCACTGTCACTCCAGGGCCTTCCATGCCATGTGCTCCTGCTGCATATCATAGGCCTACAGAGTGAGGGTGCTACAGAATGAGCGGGTGTTTTTTTTCCTTTGTCTTCAAGTAACGTGTTTCTTCCCCCTCCTACTTGTTTAACTGCATGTAGAGGTGGCAACTTTTTCCCTTTCTCTCTTTGCCCCCCCCCCCCCCCCCCACCCCCCCCCCGGTGCAATATCACTTTACCGGGTCACCAGATTTCTCTGAGTCACCAAGGGGCCACCGAGCTCAACCTCTCGACTTCTTTACCTCTTGAACTGACAAATTTCCCCTGGTGCTGGCAGAGATGGCCGGCTGTCACTTTCACCTCCCACATATTACAGAGAAAAAGAGAGGGGAAGAAAATGGAGGGAAGTGAAAGTAAGTGGTGGTGGGTCGGAGGAGACGATCGGTGTCTTCTGTGTGTTTGTAGGCTGCCCCATCAAAGTTTAATAACAGAGTAATTGGTTTGTAACAGTAACACTTACTAGGCCATTAATAATGGCCACAAGCGTTCGTATAGG
Source organism: Aldrovandia affinis (assembly GCA_029706075.1). Classification (NCBI taxonomy): domain Eukaryota; kingdom Metazoa; phylum Chordata; class Actinopteri; order Notacanthiformes; family Halosauridae; genus Aldrovandia; species Aldrovandia affinis. The sequence continues at coordinate 4,268,198 of JAINUG010000034.1, forward strand.
GTTACCTCCTAGGATCATGGGTAATTGTGATACAGTTACGCCGACCATATCATCTGAATGGGCCAGCAGTTATATTTAACAAATATTTATACGGTGTACCGTTACATGGACATCCTAACCAGGCGATGCTAGAATAGGCAGGGTGATTGAGAAGTCAAACACACATGTACTACATTTTTATCACGTCTAAAAATCTTCAGACAAATAGTCGTGCTGTCTACCGCCAAGAAGTGTCCTGGAATGAAGAGCCACATAGTCAATTTAGTCAATCGACTTATTTAAATTATTAGAGTGACTTATTTCAATATCTGTGTTCTGTGTGTGGGTCAATCATTCTGCGAGATGTCATTGAAAGGGGATTAAAACTGTTTAAATGTTAATCTTACTCAGTGGTACGGCGACTCATGGACAAAGCCCAGTGAACTTTTCTCAATACTTCTTAATACTTGTGTGAGCAAAGGCATCTGATGTGCATAGACAAGAGAGCTGGCAAGCAAAGCATGACACAATTATGGATTATATTTCATATGTAATCGTTGCATTGACTTCAGCTCAATAATCATTTTTATTTACATGCTTATAGATTGCTTGGTTTCTCTATCACCACCCCCTTCAATTGTTTTTCAAGGGACCCCTGATTGTTAACCCCTTGATTTAGTGTGAATTAAAACACACTCTACAGAGGCAGAGGCAGAGGCACTTTCAAAGGAACACTTTGCACATGGGATTACTTTGCCTTTAACATGAAAACATCAATTTAACCTAAACCCGTCATGCCGTCTGTTTTTATGTTTCATACGCCGAAAGAAAATTTCCACAACTTGTCACAAGGCTGAGAATTCAGAGGGGCCTGTCCCGAGTTTTACAGTTCTCCATGTTTTCCAAATTCCTGGGGTGAGATCCTGTTTCTGTGCTGGACTTTTTCACCTGAACTTTTTTCTGCTGAAACGTGACACCCAAAAGACCTTTGGGGGGGCATACTGCAGCCATTAAATGTTCCATGAAGTCACCTCCGACGCACGTCCTGCATCGCCTGGCCGGAAATTTTCGCTTTTCACGACCAAGGGACAGATGTTCCAAAACACGCAAAGGCCTGTGTTTCCAGTCCAGACTTGCTCTAACGGCACAAAGACGAAAGACCCTCCCCTCCCCGCTGCCCCCCTCTGTCTCCTCTGTGACAGAGAGACCACGCCTCTCATGTCTCCACAGATAAAGTGAAGCACGGGAACGCTGCAGAGGAATGGATGCCTTGATACATTTGGAGATATCGGGCAGTGCAGACGGTAAACGGGTTACACTGATCGGCCGATAACCCGGCGAGTCGCTCTGTGCGCCCCCCCCGGGCGCCCACCCCCCTCCCCAAATCCCTTGTGACCCGCAGCTGCAGGGGCCCCACTAAGCCGGGGGTCGAGTTGCCCCCCCACCCCGAGCAGACTTGACGGGTAACCGTAACCTTGCGCGGACCTGAGCCCCCGTAGACGCCGATCGCCTCTCCCAGCTGCCGCCGGTGTAAGTGGATCCCACGGGGCAAGATCACCCGGGAGTGGCGGAGTGGAAACCCTATCACGCTTCTCGGGTGTCTCGCCTCTTCTGTGATCGCAGCGGGGGCGTCCCGGGCCGCCAGGAGCGAGCGGGAGACGGGACCGGCCGTGACAGTGACAAGCGGAACAAGGGTCACTGTCACAATAAAGGGTTTTGGCCAGGGTGACTCTAAAAAAACATTTGGGGGAAAAAAATGTACTAACTTTTCCTTCCTGGAGTTACAGGTATAGTATGCTGCTGCCAACAATGACATCTATTGCTGTATTACTGCACTGATCTCTTGCGCGAACAATGATTGATCTTACCATATAGCCTATTAATGCACATCTTGTAAGTCGCTCTGGATAAGAGCGTCTGCTAAATGCTTAAAATGTAAAAATGTACTGTAAAATGTCAATACCATCATCATCATCATCATTTTCTGCAGAAACTGTAAAGGTGCCAGAGAACTGTGCCTGCTTTCACGTCAGTTTATTACACGGCCCCCACTATGTTGTGCATACAAGCGTTACTTCATACCACCTGTAACGAGAGAAAAAACAAACACGTTACTCTCACTGATGCAGTTATCCGTTCAGAGACCTATCGTAAATTCTGTTTTACTCATACTAAATGCAGTCTTAATATATTGCGCATGGCAGACTATATAAATACATACATACATTTGTATTTATTCATTGCAATGTAGCATAAATTACCACTGCATTTAACATCAGTAAAATGTGTTTAAGTTTCACAGCCATATATATATATATATTACACAAGATGTCATTATCCCACAGCCGGGAATGAAACAGTGGCACATTGAACAGGTCAGGTATGTGGCTGGCTGAGGGGGCGCTGCCAGACAGAGCGGACGGCAGGGACGGCAGGGTCATTTTCGCACCCCAAACCCCAACGCTGAGGTAATGGAAAAACCGTCCGGCCAATAACAGCCAACACTTACAACATCTCCCTGGCGACAATTAGGGAAACAAAGAGAGCGATTCAGGGAGGGTTTTTTCTCCTTCTCTTTCCCCCCTTCCCGAGTTCCTTGTAGCCTTTAACAATGTTTCATTCCACATTAAAGTGGAAGAAACCCCAAAGACCAAACCGAAAAACTGGCAGCGCAATGAACAGAGTGCGTCTGTGTCTTTGGTGGAAAATCGGCTTTGACTTGAGTTGGTGGAGTTGAAAAACAATAGCCCTCGGACGAACGAGGGTGAGGCCTGTTCCATAAACCGTTCCGTATGTCACAGAGAGAGCTCTTGTTCTGGGAGATGTGCACACCAAAGAGGGGGTGGGGGGAGGGGGGGTGGTGTGGATCCTGCATTGAAATGACATTACACAGAATCCGATTTGACTTCCTTGGTTAATTACTTCCTGTAACAACAGCCAGGGGGTCCAATCAAATTAATGCAAAACAGAAGCTGCTGGAATCCAGGATACTCTGGGAAGATGGGCTACAATAGAGTCCTTTGTCGATGAGGTCTGACTATGGATGTTTTTTTTTCTCCCGAGCGGCCAATAAAATGGCATTCGATGTAGCGGGGCAAATGTTTGATTCAAATGATTTTTTTGGAAACAGCGACAAAAAAATATATGGTGGGGGCAAAAAAACACCTGAATGAAACGCCTTTTATCTCTTCTGAAAAAAGGTGTGTCAGTGGGCCACTGATGTGTGAGCCTCGGGGGGGGTGGGGGGGGACTTTAAACTGTTAACGCGGTAGGGAAAAAAGGCTACGTTTATCCGTAGACAAGTCTCAACTTTAAAGCGAAGCTGCTTTTCATAGACTACAAATGTAATTATATGGCTATGGGTTTCGGCATGTCGCTCTCTCGCGCTCCTGTTCCTCCCCACCTGCTCCTTTGAAGGGGGATTAGATTCCACCCCTCAGCGCACCACATCACGCTAAACAAATATCCAATCAGGGGGGCTGGCGAGGCCATCAGGAAGTCGTCAGACTAATTAAAGGCCGGTGACTAATTGCTCACTCTGCTCAGGGCACTGGGCCGTCTCCAGGCCGGCCGTCTGTCGTCTCAACAACCAGGATTTTGTTCTCGTCGGTCCGTTAACGTACATGGATGGTCTGCCCACTCAGTCAATTAATATTAATATATTAATAATAAAGTTAATATGCTTTATTGGTGCACAAGACGGCATTCGGGTCAGAAATTCAAGATGCCTTCTCAAGCCCGCACTTTGTGTCTCACGCCCACCCCCATAGTTATATTCCACGCCAGTCTGTACCTGCATCATGGCCTTAACTATGCGCCTCCTGCGTGGTATAGCGGTAAGAGCGTTCGACGCTAGCCACGGCAACCAGGGTTCGATTCTACCGGTCGCACCAGTTTCAGCTCTGTCTGGGAGTGCCACTAGGGGGCGACAATTGGCTGCCCCCCTGGGGGGAGGGATAAAAGCCAAAGGAAAGATCCGCTGCATATATGAGTGGCTGTGCATCGGTGACAGGCTTCGGCCTAGATGCGCACTGGCTACTGGCCACACTACGGCAGTGAGTTCTCATACGAGGGAGGGGATAATTGGCACAAAAAAAAGAGAGAGGAAATTGGATACTAAAAAGTGTGGGGAAAAATGGGGAAAAATGGCACAAAAAAAAATACTTGTATGTAAAGTGGTGAACTGAACAGTTTGCTCTGACCTGGAACATGACTGTGTACGTAAACAAAGTATAAAGTTTTGGCGAGGACAACGCTGACCACTGATTTATGACTGGAATGACGAGTCAAGGGACGACTCCAGAGCTGCAGTCTGTGGTGGGCCGAGTTTTGACCTCATCGAGTCAGTGAAGGTTCCCCTTTGAAATGATCAGTGTAAAGCCAAATGCCCTGTGATTTGTGGAGCTGGTGTCTGTGCTCAGTGAGTGCGAGTCCAGGGGCAGTGCACACAACTGTAGACCTCGCTTCCCATAGCCACCATTTTTAAACGTTTCCTCCGTTTACTTATTGATCTCGCTCCGTACCTCGCTCCGCAACGTAAGTTGCGTACCTCCCTGCTCACTACTTTCTTCAATTTCTGTTTCAAATTTCTTTCCAGTTTTTCCCCCAATTTGTTAGTCAATTACACCCTCTATTTCTTTCAATTTACCCTCCCCCCACGAGCCCTCCACTTGTTCTCGGAGGCAAGACAGTTTTTCCCGCACAGGGATGCCTTTTGCGCTTCTTGCCGGCTCTCCCTCCCCCCTCCCTCTGGGGTGGTCAGCCAATTGCCACCCCCACAGGGCTCTCAGCCAGAGCCAGACTGGCACAGCCGGGTTTCGAACCACGGCTGCACTAGGCAACTTGCATTCGGGATGAATGCTTTAACCGTTACGCCACCCGAGGCCCCTCCTGCTCACTACTTTGTGTGTCCTCCACCCAGGGCCACAGCTGGCCCGACCCACTGATGTCTGTCTCTGCAATATTTCCATCAGCTTATCTGAGTTACATTTAACATTTTAAGCATTTAGCAGACGCTCTTAACCAGAGCGACTTACAAGATAACATATGCCATTAAGCAGACGCTTTTATCCAAAGCGACTTACAGTAGTGAATGGATACATATTTCAGTATATGTGGTCCGAGTGGGAATTGAACCCACAACCTAAGCATTGCCAATGCCATGCTCTACCAACTGAGCCACAGGGAAGATGTGCATTAATACCTGGCATGATTAATCATTGTCCGCGCAAGAGATCAGTGCAGTAATACAGTAATAGACACCATTGTTGGCAGCTGCATACTGTACCTGTAACACCGGGAAGGAAAAGATTAGTACATTTTGATTAATTTATTTTTGTTGTTTGAGAAAGTTTTAAACAAGGATACATATTACGAAAAGCAGTATTGAACATGTAAGCAGTGGTGATGACAGTTAGTTAGATGCACAGAATTAAATAATCAGGCGTGTGTCTCCATCACTGCTGTTGATATTTCTATGTGGTTCTCTGTGGCTCAGTTGGTAGAGCACAGCGTTGGCAATACTTAGGTTGTGGGTTCAATCCCCACTGGGTCCACATATACTGAAAATGTATCCATTCACAACTGTAAGTTGCTTTGGATAAAAGCATCTGCTAAATGGCTTATATTATTATTATTTTGGCGGTCAGAACCGATGCCCTCTCCCCCTGACCCTGTTGTTGTCATGTATCAGTTATGGGGGGGCATCACTTCAGGTTTTTTTTTTTTTTGACATTCCTGTGGCCTCCTAGAAAATTGGTGCTGGGCTTAAGATGACAGTCTGGTGGCTATGCAGCTCTTTCTCTGGCTTAAGGCTCCGGTTCTCTGTCAGGAATGCCTTGGACATGATTTCTCCGTCAACTTTTCTCTCCCTGTGTTACAGGTACGGTGTGCAGCTGCCAACGATGCTGTCTACTGCAGTATTACTGCACTGATCTCTTGCACTAACCATGATTAATGTTATCACGTTTAAATGCACTTTTTGTAAGTCGCTCTGGATAAGAGCATCTGCTAAATGACCTAAAATGTAAAAATGTAAACGCAATCGTAAATCACAGATCTCTCTCCTGGATTTGCTAATCATGATCACAGGGTGGGGTGGGGTGGGGTGGGGTGGGGGAGGGAGAGGGAGAGAGGACCCTGCAGATGTTTGAGAACTCCACCGATGTGCCATTATTCAGCGGCTTTGTGTGAGACTGACTCTGTGAGCTCCCGGCGCTGAAGTCGTGATACACACTGGCGAAGCTCACAGAGATCCAGATGCTAAAGATATACTGTATATATCGAGGCTGAGGGTTCAAGTTGGCAGCTCTTTCACCCACTCTCAGCCCGCCCGTTCTGTAACTTTCCCAGAGTGCACCTCTGCGACCACATGGTCCTCTGCTTTCCTCATCAACCGGACTTAATAACTCTCTCTCCCTCCTCTTTTTTTTTCTCTCTTCCTCTCTCTCCCTCTCTCTCCCTCTTTTTCTCTCTCTCTCTCTCTCTCTCTGTCTCTCTCTCTCTCTCTCTCCCTCTTTTTTCTCCTCTATCTCTCTCTCTCTCTATCCCTCTCCCTTTTTTGGTGATTCAGTTTATAATTTAAACACACCAGAGGCCAGTAGAAATTTTGCTCGGCGTGACGTGGCCAAGGAGGCCCGCAGGTTTTTTTTCCTGGATTAGACCGCAGTTCTTTCATTCAAGTCAACAAACCTCAAGGAGCAGAACCTCAGCCCAACCTCTACTGGGACTCCACAAATCAAAATTTCACAGAACTGAGACGCAATAGTTTTCAGAACTCTGATTGCGATAGCAATAACAACTCCAACAAGCCAAAACAATCCACTCTGTTTTTTTGTGTGCAAAAATGCAAAACATTTTCCAATTATCATTCTTTGCAGGGTGAACTGCTGTAAGCTGTAGAAGGTACTGTCCCTTAAAAATGTAGTCAAATTCTATGAGAGAATTACAAGCTAAAATATTTATGCTCAAATGGAATCCACATTTCATCAAAACTCTTGGCATATGTGCATATGTATCAGTTTCAAGAGGGGGGATTGATATTCAATTTATTTGCAATAAAAGAAGAGAACTTAAGTCTTTGTCTTGATTATGCCATTACCCAGTGCGGTGGTCAGACACAGTCGTTTCTAATGAGGGGAAATGGCAGTTTCTCAAATTAATCTTGAGCTTTAAAAATTGATTACTCGAGAACTACGCTTCCCATAAGGCAATTAATCTTGAAACTTTGATCCAAATAAATCCTTGCAAAGGAAACCAAGCAGTATCTGAGGAACCCCTTGTGGTAACATGTACTCAACAACTTCTAATGAATGGCAAACATGTATATACTGTGTTTGGATAATGGTTGAAAGTTATCTATTTGGTCGTTAATTCAAAGAGAAAGGTTGAAGTAGTTTTGAATCCTCAGCAGCCTGCCCAGTGCTGAATACATTGTTTGAAGTAAACACAATACTACAACCTACACTGATCTATTGCGCGGACAATGATTGATCTTACCATGTATTCATGTACATCTTGTAAGTCGCTCTGGATAAGAGCGTCTGCTAAATGCCCAAAAATTTTAATGTAAAAATATTGTGGTTCCACTGAACAGGGGGACGATGGCTGTGCCCTTTCTCCCGCCTAACCCCCCTCACGGAGCTTTGTCCCCCCCGCAGCACGGATCAGGGTATGGGTGATGCAACCTGACTGGTCCTGGCACAGTTCAGCCCGGGCCGAGTGAAGATGGGAGCAGATCCTTCCCCCTGCTGCCCCTCCTGGGCACGTGGGTTTGAGAAACTCGCCTTTGCAGGTCACCCACAGAAAGGTTAATGAATAACAAATTATGACGTGGATAACTTTCTTTACTATGTTTCAGCAACATATGAGCCGCCATCACACGCCCAAAAAATCACTTGCACCCGGGAGAGTGCACAGCGATAACATATGTTATTATACATATATTATATATATATAGTGCTACTTATTATAATATTTGACTTAACAGAAAGAAGTCCAGCTGCTCCAGGTTTTAATCAAAGAAGTCTACAATGCAAGGGTCCTCGGGTGGTGCAATGGTAAAAGCATTTTCCCGGAATGCAAGTTCAAAACACGGCTGCGCCAGAACAGCTCTGGCCGAGAGCCCCATTGGGAGCAGGCGATTGGCTGACCGCCCCAGAGGGAAGGGGGAGGGTGAGCCGGCACGGGCTCTGTCTTGCCAAAAACTGTCTTGCCTCCGAGGACGAGCGATGGGCTCCCAAATCATTAACAAATGTATATATATACAGTACCAGTGAAAAGTTTGAGCACACCTTCTGGAAACTAGGTTTATCTCATAATTAACAATGTTTTACACCATATAAGTTTCTTTAAATACTTCAAAATGACAAAAAACGCATGTAACGATACACAAAAGGAACATCAAAGCAATGTTCAATAAAATTTAATTGAAAATTGAATCTTGGATTCCTCAAAATAGCCACCTTTTGCTGTGATAACAGCCTCACAAACACGGGCCATTCAGTTAATACGTTTCAGCAGGAAACATTTCACCTGATATGTCTTCCCAGCTCTCCTGCAGCAATTCCCAGAGGCACTTGTGGGTTGCTTTGCTTTGACTGTTCTGTCCAGTTCATCCCATACAAGTTCTATGGGATTGAGGTCTGGACACTGGGCAGGCCAGGTCCTTAGTTTGAGTTGTCGTTCACGTTCCCCCTTCACCAGATAGTTCTTGCACAACTTCAAGGTGTGTTTTGGGTCGTTATCTTGCTCAAGAATGAAGGAGTGCCCGCTTAACCGTAGTCCAGATGGAAGGTGTACTCAAACCTTTGACTCTTCTTCTTTGTTTGGGTATATTCTTTTCCTGCTCCCCTAGGCTTGGGGCCGAAGGGCTATCCTTTTACCACCTCAAGCCTAGGGGGGGTTCACCCGGGCTATATTTCGGGGCACACCTCCAGCAGCCATGTCACCGTGTCGTCATCCAAAGCCGACAGACCATGGATCCCATTGGGTGCCCGATAAATCGGGCAATCCAGGATGACATGGTCTGCGGTTTGTTCCTCTGCGTCACACTCGGAGGCCACGCAGGAGGCCAAGCCCCATCTGTGCATCGATGGGCAGAAACGCCCGACGCCAGTCCAGAGGCGGTTAAGCCTCACCCACGCCAGTCGGGGCAGGTCCACCCCGATGGGGGGAAAACCGACTTCTGGGATGAAGTCACGGAGTCTAGAGGTGTTTTTCTCCCACTCCGTGCTCCAGGTGTAATCCACCCACCATGCCGCATTGATATTAAGATCGCTGCATTGCTGCAGGAGTTCCCATGCGGCAGGCACAAATGGGTGTCTCGACTTGAGGCGCCGGGGAGGCTCAGCTGTTCGAGTGAGCCTTTCATGAAGCAGATGGTTTGGCTCCATGGCCCGGCATGCGAGACGTGCTATGGCTCCCATGCGGCGAAGCCCAGCGGGCTGGATGCCTGCAAGGATGGAGAGGTTGTCCACAGGAGTGGGACGCAGGCATCCTGTCACAATGCGCAATGCTTCATTGATAGGCGTATTGATGAGGCGGGTGTGAGCACTGCGACACCATACTGGCACGCAGTACTCACTAGTCGAGTAAACAAGGGCCAGGGCAGCCGTACGCAATGTTCTTAGCCCGGCGCCCCAGCCTGACCCGACTAGTCACCTCATCAATGCCACATGAGATGTTAGCTTCTTGTGCAGAGACGCGAGGTGTCGGCGAAACGTGAGCGACCTGTCCAGTGTCACGCCGAGGTATGTTGGCTCAGCGCAACATGGCAGGGGTATTCCGCCGATATTTACTCGGAGCTCACGTTTGGCCTCCTTGTTGTTAAGATGGAAGGCTGCCGACACCGTCTTTGCCTCACTGAGCTTCAATCTCCATTTCTGGAGGTATGCCACTAGTGTCTTCATATCCTGGCCTAATGTCCCCTCCAATGACTGCCAGTCTCCAGCAGAGTACACCAACGCGAGGTCATCTGCATAGGCATACGTCCGCGAGACTGTGTCAGGCAAGTCATAGGTGTAGATGTTATAGAGGAGGGGGGCCAGGACCGATCCCTGGGGGACGCCGTTCTTGAGGCGTCGTAACCTACTTCGCTGTCCGCTACTGGTGGTGAGGGTGAAACTGCGATTTCGGACAAGCTCCATGATCATTCTGACCATGGGCCTGTCTGGCAGCAGGCGGAGCAGCTTGCAGGTGAGGCTGCAATGCCATACGGTGTCGTAGGCAGCCGTCAGATCGACAAAAACGGCTCCAGCCTTCTTTTTGGCCGAAAAGCTGTCCTCGATGTCTTGGGTCAACAAAGTGACTTAGTCTACGGTCGATCTCCCGCGTCGGAACCCGGCCTGAACCCCGGGGGAGCAGTGGGTCGACGATCGGTTCGACGGGCGTAGATAAGACGCTCAAGGATCTTGAAGGGGATGCAGAGCAAAGAGATGGGACGGTAGCTCTTAGGGTCCCCTTCAGGCTTATTCGGCTTCGGGATCGCAACAACTAGGGCTCTTCTCCAGATTTTGGGGATCTTCAATTGGCGCAAGCAGGAATAGAGGAAAGCTCTTAACCAGGACTTCAGAGCAGGTGCATACCATTGACTGGTACTGTATATTTAAAAAAAAGTCAAATGTGGAGGTGTGCATAAAAAAGTGGTGCCTTTGACCACGCCCCTTTTGTACATAATTAAAATGATCCAGCCAATCAGGATACTGGCAACAGCAATGGATTTTTCAATGATTAAACACAGATTGCTGAGCACATAGCTGCGCGATTATCACATTCCCTCTCTCGTGTGAACCCAAGGTAGAATTCTCTCATAGTGAAACAGGAAGTGGCAGTGGTAACGACACCACCAGCATGGGGTATGGCGGTTTGGTGTGAGGCCACTGTATTGAATTATGGCAGTCACCAAAACTTGTGGGTCCAGATCTGTTACATTTCATTATGTTACGTGAGCGTGCTTACAACATTAACTTTAAACAGAAGAACTCAAACCTAAAACAGCCTTTTTTTAAACTTACTTTTCTGTTGCACTTCCTGTATAAGTTTCTGTTGAAATTCCTAAAATATGTTGCTTCTAAAAAATCGATTTTATTGGAAGTGAATGCATCCAGTACATCAATTTGCAGTAATCCAAGAAATAAAGGATTTCTCAGAACTTGGAAGTGATTCAGAAATGTGTCAGAAAGCCTGTCTAAATATGAATGAACATATCAAAGGCACAATTACAGACACCTCCACCGCCTGGCGACCACAACACCGGACTGAGAGAGCGTCTCGTCAATATTTAACACTTTATAAAGCCAACATTTTCACAAGCACAGCGGGGTAGCCATCAAAAACCCAACCATCACACACACACACACACACACACACACACACACACAAACACTCAATTCATTCACACACACACACACACACATAAACACTCAATTCACTCACACACACAAACTCTCAATACTCTCTCACACACACACACACATAAACACTCAATTCACTCACACACACACACACACACATACACACACAAACACTCAATACACTCACACACATACACTACTGATCAAAAGTTTTAGAACACCCACATTTTTCCAGTTTTTACTGAAATGTAAGCAGTTCAAGTCCAGTGAATAACCTGAAATGGTACAAAGGTAAGCGGTAAACTGCCAGAGTTGCAAAGCACACACACACACACACAGACACACACACACACACACACACACACAACACGCACACATACACACACACAAACACCCACACACACATAAACACTCATACACACACACACACACACACACACACACACACTCACACAAACACTCATACACACACATACACACATACGCAAACACGCTCACAAAAATGTTTACCCTCACCAATACAGTAAACCCTATTGCTCTAATCGTCAAAGTGATATAAATTCAGTGATAACAACATGGGCTGTTTCATCAATAATAAATAGGGGGGAGGAATGAATTTGTGGAAGACATTAATCACAAACTCATGATTAGGCCACAAGAGCATTTTTCAAACCCCAAATAAGGGTTGCAAAGCATCTGTGACAGTCTGTAATTTCTACAAGACTCCAACTTTAATAACGAAAAGAAAATCATCATGTATTGGAATAGGGCTTGAGTCATGTCAAACTACTGTACATCCCCACTACTTACTTGTCTGATTACACTGTTTACGCCAAGAACAGATGGACTCCTTGTGCAAAGATCATAGGGTTGGCAAAGAGTCATCCACAGCACGTACCCTGGTATGGTGTGCACAGCATGTGGATGTGCACAAATTTTCTTCATGTTATTATTTTCTTTTAATGAAAGATTTCAGTGGCAAACGAATGAGACAAGATGAAATGACAGTGAGCCACTTGGCAGTCAACACACAAGTGCTACACACAATTTCCTGGAAATGTCAGTGCGAAAACACACAAATAAAACAAAAAAATGAACAAAATAAAGGAATGAAAAGAGGGCAATGAAGCTGAACTTTGAAACTTGTTCCCGACGCAGTAATAATATTTGTGTTTACCTAAAAAAACAAACGGGGGCTATGGGTTAAGCATTCGTCATACAGATTTATTATTATTATTATTATTATTATTATTATTATTAATCATAATTATTAATAACAGCTGGGTCAGTTCAAATGGGATCCACAAAGCTCCCTGCTAACAAATGCCATGATGATTGGTATGGTGCAAGACCGAGGTATTCCAGGAAATCATATTGCAATATATATGTGCATTGGAAATGCCCTCCAGTTTGCAGGGAGGGTTGGCCAAATATTGTCATTCACTGTCATATTCTACAGTTACTTTGAATTACCTGCGAGCCATTTTCATGCGGTTGACTTAAATAGTTTGCCTTAAAATGTTATCGTGATAACATCTGGAAAACTTTAAAAGTCTGGTCGTTTTCACTTTAAAAAGTTTATATTTTTGGGCATTCCAAATACGATTGGGCATTTGGAATGACCAATCGTATTCTAAGCTGCGACCTCCGCTGGCGATTTGGGAGGGCGTAGACGAGAACGCGCTCTCCTCTGAAACACGTGATGTCATCCGCTAATTCAATTATGCATCACCCCATGGAACTGCTGGCTACAATCTGCGCACTGGCACAGTCTGGATTTGATACCAGACCGTGGGTTTCATCCACACACTAGAACAGTGTCTTAACAGGATGCAGACCGTGGGGCTCATCCACACACTAGAACAGTGCCTTAATAGGATGCAGACCGTGGGGCTCATCCACACACTAGAACAGTGCCTTAATAGGATGCAGACCGTGGGGCTCATCCACACACTAGAACAGTGCCTTAACAGGATGCAGACCGTGGGGCTCATCCACACACTGGAACAGTGCCTTAACAGGATGCAGACCATCCACACACTAGAACAGTGCCTTAACAGGATGCAGACCATCCACACACTGGAACAGTGCCTTAACAGGATGCAGACCATCCACACACTAAAACAGTGCCTTAACAGGATGCAGACCGTGGGGCTCATCTACACACTAGAACAGTGCCTTAACAGGATGCAGACCGTGGGGCTCATCCACACACTGGAACAGTGCCTTAACAGGATGCAGACCATCCACACACTAGAACAGTGCCTTAACAGGATGCAGACCATCCACACACTGGAACAGTGCCTTAACAGCATGCAGACCATCCACACACTAAAACAGTGCCTTAACAGGATGCAGACCGTGGGGCTCATCCACACACTAGAACAGTGCCTTAACAGGATGAGCCACCCAGAAGCCCCCCTTTTCAATAAATTAAAGTGAAATCTGGCAAAGATCCAGGTTGACTTCCAATCCTAGCTTGTCAAACCTGTTCCAAAACCGGCTAATGCTCGGCAGAGTAAAATGAATCGAAGGCTGGCTGCATGCATTTCTGAGAGCCATCGTTGGTACTTTTCCGTGCTGCACATTAGTTTTTCCTCAATCGCTCAAAAACTTGTCCTGAAACAGGATGCACATTCTCGAAATAGTAAGTGCAAACCCCACAACAGTGTTTCGCAAAACAGTACATTTCAACCACAAAACACTCTAAGACAATCAAAGTGTTTAATTCGTGTTTCAAAAGCATATATTTATATCACAGTAAACCATTGTCACATAATGGAAAGCTTTCTTTAACAGTGTGTAAACAAAGGCACTCAATTTACTAAGTATGAGTACCGATATGACACAGTCGTCCCGGAGTGTTCCTTTACCTTATAGATTACTGTCATTATGTGCTGTATCCATACATCCAATCTCTCCCAAAAAATTACAAATATGTATGAAAAAGCAAACTAACAACCAGCAGATCTCTGCACAGTTATGCAAGCACAGCATATTTTACATTTATACTGTAATGTCAAATACGTTTCGCTTCCATAAAGTTTGTAGATTTTTAGTAAGCTTCTGCTAGCACATTTTTTTGTTGAGTTATTGAAAATAGTGTTGCAAAAAAAATAACAATGTTGCTGCACAGAAATTTCTCAAGAAAAACATTTTTATTCAAGAGCAAGTTTCCCAAAATCTTCTTTTTTTTCAATAAAATGAAATAAATTCAAATAAGCAAAACAATGTCTTATTGTAAACAGTATTGTTACAGCATGCACATAGAATAACTCAGCAACAGAAACAGGTGGTAGAGGTGTAAAAGAAAATACTAAAAAGGTAAAATATGTTTTCCACAATATCTCACTGGTGATCCGGTCTGTCCTCCAGTGTGCATGGCATCCAGCCGAACTGTTAGGTCTTGAGGCCGGTGGTCAAAGACCCTCCGCCTCCACGCTGAGAAGAACTGCTCACTCAGGTTGAGGGAGGGGGAACAGGGTGGGGGGAATTGCATTGAAACCCTTTGCTGGGCACCAAACCATTTCCTGGAGAGCGGTGAAAACTGATATTGTCCTGGGGGCCTCGGGTGGTGTAACGGTCAAAGCATTCCCCCCGGAATGCAAGTTGCCTACTGTAGCCGCGGTTCAAAACCCAGAGTCCCGTCAGGGGCGGAGATTGGCTGACCAGTTAATGAGGGGTTAACTTCATTATGAGAACACATCATAAAATGTAGAGGTTGCCGTACGGAGAGGACCTATCAGAACCCGGGAATCAGGGAAGCTTTCCAGATTGGTGGCATGGGATTGGCCAAGGGTCTGTGACAGTCCTATCCCTTCCATTGTCCTGGTTAAGACCTCAGCTAGTCAGCTGTGGGACAGCCCCGGTGCCATGGAAACCTTAGATTTGTTTCGCTTTCCTTTTCATTTTTTTTGTTACTTCCCTTTCAAAGAAGGAGTTGGGTGGCGGTGGGTAGCGTAGAGGTCTAATGCACCGTATCTTGTGCTGTGTGTGTGTGCTGCCTGTCAGAGACGCGGTTCGAAACCCGTCTCTACCAGACTGGTCCTGGTCGTCAGCCCTGATCGGGGCGGCATTTGGCTGTCCACCCCAGGGGGAGGGGAGAGGGGGAGCCGGCTCGGGTCCGCCGTGAAGCACATAAGGGAGTCTCCAGAACGTGGGTGAGGGCGAATTCTGCCTTGAAGGAAGAGGAGTTCGCTGCCCTCTGAGAATGAGCTTGCCTCGTGGAGACGAGTGGCGGACTCATATGGGGAGGGTAAAAGGGTGTACTTGGCTACCAAATTGGGAGAAAAGCGAGAAAAAATCTGAAACAAAAAGAAGGAATGGGGGGGGTCCCAAGTGGCAGAGAGGAAGAAAAGGTTTCAGGGTATTCCCTGCCTCATTATTAAACAGCGTCTCTTCTTGATTGGTTGCCTGCGAGCTACCCTTGGCCAGCTGCGGCAGGTGTGGAGCCCTTCGGCGCAGTGACTGGTGGAGCTCAGCTGGTAGAGCATGGTGCTGACAACGCTTAGGTTCTGGGTTCGATTCCCATTGGGGGCCAGATATTCTGAAAAATGTATACATTCACTACTGTAAGTCACTTTGGATAAAAGCATCTGCTAAATGCCATATGTGTGTGTGTGTGAACCCGTGTGTGTGTGTGTGTGTGTGTGTGTGTGTGTGTACATGAGCCTGTGTGTGTGTGTGTGTGTGTGTGTGTGTGTGTGTGTGTGTGTGTGTGTGTGTGTGTGTGTGTGTGTGTGTGTGTGTGAGCCTGTGTGTGTGTGTGTGTGTGTGTGTGTGTGTGTGTACATAAGCCTGTGGGTGCAACACTTTTAATGCAGCATCGTTCTATACGACCATGGCCATGCAGTGTTGCTTAAAGGGTACTCTACCATGACCGTCTTCTTTTCGGGCAAAATCTGCTCACCACTTGGCGGGTTGGTGGGAGAGGGTTCCCAGTTGAGTGCTGCAACTCTGCCATTGATGTAATAAATGTGTTCATGAGCTACACGGCGAATTTAATGTACTTATTGCTGTGGTTACTCTGTTATATGGGCTCCGGTGATTGGTTGCAGCCGAGGGGAGGGGGTCTCAGGTTAATTGCATGGGACAGGGGAGGCGGAGGAGGAAGTTATTTGTAAGTGGCCAATAAATAGGACTGGAGAAAGGGAAATGGAATATGCTGAAAGGGTGGAGGAAATTTAAAGTTGGTAGTTTACTGAGGCCATGATGTTATGATTATTGTTGCTTTCAAAAAATCTAAAAAATCTCTCTCTCCCATCTCTCTCTCTCTATCCCTCTCTCTCTCCCTCTTTCTCCTCTCTCTCTCTCTCTCCCCCCGTCTTTCTCTCTCTCTCTCCTTCCCCCCATCTTTCTCTCTCACTTCCTCTCTCCCTCTCTCTCTCTCTTTCTCCCCCTCTCTCTCTTTCTCTCTCTCTTTAAAATTCAAATGTCTTTATTGGCATGACAAGATGACTCTCATATTGCCAAAGCACACATTTACAATTACAGACATAACACACTGACAGATTTACATAAGACACAGAAAGGTATACATGTTTAGACACACAATGACATTAATGAACTAATTACAAGCTGTGAGCAGTCATTCCTTGACCCTCAATTTGTGGCAGGTGGCTACATATTGTGCTGCCAATTTTGCACATTCCCTCTTTTCCTCTAATAGATAGGGTAGCAGTTGGTGGTGGTTGAGATTTAGAAATTCGGGGAAGATTTGTGTAAATTTGGGGTAGTATTCTGATCTAATTTCCTTGTATTTGTCACAGCTGGTTAAAAAGTGCAGCTCTGTCTCCACCTCACCCTGACTGCAGTGAGAGCACAGCCTGTCCTCTCTGGGCAGCCAGGTCTGCCTGTAGTGACCCTTCTCTGTGGCCAGGCTGTGTTCACTGGGTCTGTACATTGTCATGGTTTTCTCAGTTTGATATCAGTCACTGTAGTCAGATAGTCTGCCATGGTGTACTTTCTCTTTCTATCTCTCTCCCCCTGTCTCTCTCTCTCTCTCTCTCTCTCCCCCATCTATCTCTTTCTCTTATACAGTATACATATACCGTACAGAAAACACATACATTATATTTTGGTTCATGTTTTGGCATCTATTGACATGTTTATTTATTTGCATTATTATGTTGCATTTAGCTACTGTCCTTAACTCCCCATTCTTCAAACATCAGAAATAGAGGAAGAAAAAGCGAAGACAGGGTTTTCCATAATGTAGCACAGGGAATTGCAAATTCTTGTCCAGAAGTGCTCCAGATGCTTCTTGTTTTTATCAACCTGATTTATTAATTACATATTTGATCAATTATTCAAATAATTGGGCCTAAAGTTACGTGCTGTACGTTTGGGATTTCGAGGCCTTGATAATGTTTAAGATTGCAGCGCTCCAGAGATTAAAGTTGTCTGTCTTAACCACGGAACACTTTGAATGATTCCCTCACGTTCATTCGAGAAGGAGAGAGAGCTAGCACAACATCATGTGGAATTCATTACGGGTTTGAGAACGCTGAATGACAACTCTGGCCAAGGGTCCTCAGATTTAAAACGGTCTTGGCGAAAGTTTCCAGTCAAGCGAGCTTATTATTTTGTGCCTTAGAATAGTAAACACAAAGGGTTTATTCATAGTCTCCCCCCAATCTACCAATGTCACTGTGTTTTCAACCCATACGGGAAAACAAAACACACACACACACACACACACACACATTCACAGAACTCCCCCGTTAAAGCAAGCATAGCTGTCAAAAGTGAAACTTGGAAATACCCTTTTTCGCACGAGAGAGAGAGAGAGAGAGAGAGAGAGAGAGAGTGAAAAAAAGAAGAAAAGTTTGTTTCTCAGTATCCTTTCCCAGAGAGGGAATAATCCAATTTGAGGTGTTGAGTCAGATTTAATGTACATATTTAACGATTCCATTGAACCTTTGCTTGCTTTGGATGTCTTCAAAAGAGAGACAGGACTGTAATCTCGTATAAAATACCCACTTCCAGGTGTTACATGACTAGAACCTCTTTCATGTACCTTTCAGGATCCCTCCTGTGCCCTTTCAAGAGTTCTTTTATTTCTTCTCTGGGGTGAAACTGGTTTAGAAAATGAACAGTTGGAACAAAATCCTCAGAGATGAAAAGTATTGAAATAAAATATATCATCAGGGTCAGAATATATTTCGCAACACTTCACAGGGTATGGGCAAATATACAAATAACTGCAGTTTTCGGATATTGCAATATATTTAAAAATACATTGTTGTGAAATATATTTGTCATATTTTCCCAAAACTCCATACATTTACAGTGCATTTTATTTTATTTTATTTTATTTCATATGAAGTACATTATTGCGGAGTCTGTGACCAGGTCAGGCAGAGTGTATAGGGTAACTGTAATCAATAATAATAATAATAATAATAATATTAATAATAATACTACTACTACTAATAATAATAATAATAATAGTAATGAATGGGTCTCCATCTCAGTTCAAGTCTTATGCTTTTGTCTATGAAACAATGACTCTGGAAAGATATACGTTTTTAAAAAAGGAGCAGAGAAGAGTTCCTTCTGTTCTTTCGCAGAAGTTGAGATGGAGAGAGAGGACATTTCACTGACTCCATAAATTATTGAAACTATAAAAATAATGATAATCTATGCACCTGTTCAGAATCTTGCCCGTGTCTCTCCGTGCTGTGCTCTGCGGCCGTTCCCGGTATCCCGGAGCGCAGTCATGCGTGTGAGGATGGAGCGCGCTCCGCCTGTGTGTGATCCTCACCCGCGCGCATTGGATGTGACGGCAGCCGGGTCCCCCGGTGCCACGTGCCCCCACACGACCGCGCCGTCAGACCGAATTACCGTCACGTGCTGCGCGGATCAATAGCGCAGAGACGCCGACATGATCGAGAGACAGAATTAACGAGTTACAGGAGAGGAAAAGAGCGAGAGAAGGTACACTTCGTGTGTTCTCCCTCTCCTGTTTTTTTTTTTTTTCTTTTACCATAAAAAAAATAATCCATGGGTTTTTATATTGGAACTGGATATCGACCATCGCATGTTCAACCCTGTTTTCGCGGTTGACAGTGATCGAGTTTCCATAGGTGGCTTTGAGCGTTAAGTAAAGGGCATTGAAGCTTTATCGGTGTGTGCCTCGTATTTATATAGTCGTAAATACACTGTAAGAATGTGTTGAGCCAAACTCAGTGTCCGTCCCACGGACAATGGCGGCAATAGATACGACTCAAAATCATGGTTACAAAAAAAAGGATTTGTAATCCTCTCCCTTTGGCCTTTAATCAAATTTGACGTTTGCAACAAACATTGAAATATTGCTGAAGTTGCAACATTGAACTCCAACTTGAAATTATGTAGCAACACTGGTAGCTAGCAACAGATTACATTCCAAATGGGCCGTTCATCAAATATGTCACATTTAATTTAACCAGTGCATTGCATGTCTCAGACGTAGGCCTGGATGCAATCAACATTTGTATTTATCTCTGAGTTGGAATTACATGCAAGGGTTTGTGTTTTTATTTCAAAACAGTTTGGCGAGTGCAGCAATCACAATTAATTACTATTATTATTATTATGATGATGATGATTATGTTATTGAATTAACTCACCAATATGTTTGTGAAGACAAAAATAACACTTGAATTTATTTGCAAGTCAGAGTTAAGTTCAATCAATCAATATTAATGATTGATTGAATCCAGGCCATATATTTTAGGAATACATGTAGCCTACTGGTATCAACATTTCTAAATGAATTCATCAAATGTCCACTATATAACCATATATTACATATACAATGATATGTAAATAGGGTAATCCCAGCACTCAAGTGCATATAAACTTTGTAGCGTAAGCCTTTGGTAAAAAATAATGAAGTGTTTCTTTGCACGCTGGGTTGCTGTATCAGGAAGAATAGCAGAGAAATTGTTATTCAAGTTCATATTCATGAAACATGAATCAAATTCATCTCAGTTTTCAAGTTGAGTCTGGCTTAAATGTAAAATGAACTATCCCGTTTGATTCTGGATGCTAACGACATTTCCTCAGTGGCCCTGGGGAAATTCCGATTCAATTTTCCTTTCTAACCAGGATTAAGTTTCTGAATTTTTGCAAAATAAGGCCACATAGTTTACACTGTCTCTGCTCCACTTACAGATAAAACATCTTCTTACCATTCGAGCAACCACACACATACTCAGACACACACACATCACACACACACACACACACACACACACACACACACATACACAGACACACACATGCACACACACACACACACACACACACACACACACACACACACTCACACACACACACACACACACACACACACAGACACACACACACACACACAGACATACACACACACACACACACATACACACACACACACACACACACACACACACACACACACACACACACACACACACACACACACAACACACACACACACACAGGTAGCAGTGGGTAAGCATGGACGACAGGCACTTTGTGCCCTCCTGCAGATGCTGTTGGGCCATTAACCTCCCTGTCTGGTGTAACTGGGGATCATTTGGCACCGAGGGATGGCCTGAAGCTCCACTCAGTGGGAATGACCAGTTTACCATGGCGATGCATTCAGGTCTGTCATCCCCCCGTGTCCTCCGGCTGTCTTCTTCTGTTCCTCTACTTCCAAACGGAAGAGCCGCCCTCCCTGTTTGGAACACAGGGTATTCACCCGTACGAATACCAGTGTTGCTCCATGCACACCTGAATTTACTACCGAGAGATCCTGCAGTGGACTGGCCCCCAGCAAGTCAGCCTGTCCCACAGGGAGGCGCACTTTGAAACATACCCAACAAACGCAGCCTGACTATGAAAGGTGCCTACATCAAAAAACAAAAAAACACAACACACACAACCTCCCCCAGACGACTCAACCATTACAAAACGCCCCACAGGAAAGGCCCATTCTTCCTCAGAGGGTTCTGATATCTGTTGGGTCCCATAACCAGGGCAGTCCTGCCGTTGCTGTTTAGGGGGGCGGGAGGGGGTGCCAACGGGAGATTTGCTGAGTCAGGGAGGGTGAAACAGGCCCACACGTAAACATACTGCTGCTTTGGGGGCGACTCGCCTCAGTCCTCCTAAAAACACTGGAGCTGTTGCAAAAGCGCCAAGGATCGCATTCCGGAGGCCTACGCCAGGCCCCCATTGCAAAATCAAAACTCTAAATGCCTGCTCGACAAACAAGAGAGCGACTTCCCCACAGACCGGAGCATCCCTGCCGTGCCAAACCTCTGTCAGGACTTTATTTATGCGCTAGATTTGAACTCACTTAGTTTTTTCTCACTCCCACCCCCACACACGGCTCCCACCAGCACATTAAATCCACAGTCTTAAGACCCACATTCTACGCCGTGAGCTCGGCCAGCACAAGGAAAGCACATGATCACCCCTATATCCCATCATCCAACTGGAGGTCCAGGGCTTTTTTTTTTCTTTTTTTCACGTGCTTTTCTCCCAATTTAGTGGTCAATTATAACCTCAATTTATTTTTATTTGCCCTCCCCACACAAACTCGCCGCTCGACTCTTTGAGGCAAGCTAATTCTCCAAGGGCAGCGGCCCATGTTCTGGAGACACCCTTACGCACTTCTCAGTTAGTTCGTGCTGGCTCAGCCTCCCCTCTCCCCCTGGGGCAGACAGTCAAATGCCGCCCCCAATCGGGGCTCCCTGCCAGGGCTGGTCTGACACATTTGGGTTTCGAACCACAACTGTGATAGGCAGCTCACACTCGTAAACGAGTGCGTTAGACCGCTATGCTATCAGAGGCCCTCGATCCAGGGCTTTGTGATGGGAGAATGGGGTTTCCCCACCCCTTTGGCAGGGGCCAGGGCTAGCTGCCAGGAAATATTTATTCCTTACTAATCTGAACCGATCGTAGGGTTGTGTGGTGTGGCCTGGCGTGGCCTGGCGTGGCCGAGTCTCTTGACTTGACTTGATTTCGACAGCACATGGAAGCCCTAATCTGAACCGATAGTAGGGTTGTGTGGTGTGGCGTGGACTGGACTGGCGTGGCCGAGTCTCTTGACTTGATTTGATTTTGACAGCACATGGAAGCCCCGCCCACTATGAAGCCTTGCTCTACCACTCTGTGCGCCTACACATTATCGCAAAAAGAACGTTTTCAATAAACAAAATGTAGGGATCGGGGTCATCTCTCCACTGGGTTGGCATAGTTAAAAAATCATTTAAAAGGCAATTTTTTACCAGCAGGAACCGAAGTACACACAGTTGAGCTGAAATAACATCAGGCTTGCTCGTCTCATATAAAGAACTATTAATGGGCGTACAGGTTTAGCTAGCTAAACAGAGCAAAGCTGACTATAGCTTGGATCAAGCATTACCTCATCCCTGCGCAGCAGGAGACCCCGACTGAATCACCACTGATTCGAGCGCCACCTCACTTCTGACAGGAAGGAATGAGATCCGTTCATACGTAAATATGCACGTAAACAATGTACGTATGTGTTTGTGCGTATGCGAGTTTGAGCGCTACAGCCTGGAAAGTACATTCATCACAAAAGTAAGTTCGTTAACATTCACCAATTCATTGCCACACCGGCTCAGTCAGGATTACGTTATGCACCATGGGGGGTGCACCAGTGCCAACTGAGGAACAGCGCTTTAGCCAGAGACACCTCCCGAGAGTCTCAAAGCATCTCTTTTTTAAGCCGTTTCCTAGAAACTCGAAAATCAATGCGATCAGCATCAGGATGGGATGACTGTAAGACTCCACCATCCTCAAATCCCCAAAGTCACTCGCCAGACAGACAGACTCTTCACAGACAGATAAGAGGCTCACCAGCTCACCAGTGCTGAAGTTCTTTCCAGCTACGCAAAGTGCCTAATAAAGCCAACGATTGTTCAACGAGAACAAAATGAACCAATCAGCAGATAAACTGATGAGTGGAGAGCTTAGATGTCATTGGATATATATTAGATATATACATATATACAGTATATCTAATATAGAGATATATGTTGGTGGATATTAACTGCATGTTCATGTTTGTAGACACACACGCACACAGACAGATGCACACGTGTACGTGCAATATATGCAGGATATGGGAATGATCTTACTCAAGTTTTTTTGGGGGGGCTGTTCTTTCAAAAGACTGCATGCACGCAAATCACAGATGCCATGTTGTACAAGGATTGAAAGGATGTTGTTTCTCCAACTCAAAGCCAAGGGGTGAGTTCAAGAGACAAAAAACAACCAAAAAAAAGTTTGTTTGTCAGACAGTTGCAAAAGAGCTCCACAGAAGCGCACGCAACATTTCACAACAATTCTGATGGGACACAAGAGGCAGACAAGAAGGACGCCAGCAGAGATTCTCTGGAAATGCGACACGGAACCATCGCTATTATGCTCTACAGCTGGAATCGGTTTACCGAAAAGAAGCGAATGGATTCATAAATGATCATCTTCGTGACATGGATTTCGCGGAAAACAACAGCCGAGATAAGGATAAGCTGATGCGCCCATCCTTCATAAACATCTCCAGCTAGCACAAGCTAAAAATAAAGTCAATGCATTGGGCCCTTCTGCATAGAAAGCAACCCTGATTTCAGCGATGCCTTTGTGTAGTTATCACCTAGTTCCGGGGGGAAAAATACACGGGTGGTTTCTCAAGTCTGATCAGGTTCAGTATGAAGCAACATGTCACCTATTTCTCTCTGTCTCTTCAACTTTCTCCCCTCAAGAGAATGCTGGCCTAAAAGCCTGTCTTGGTTTCTCTATAGGAAAACAAAACACAGGGTATGTACCACACATTTAGAACATCTATGGGTAAGGCCAACCAAACCACTTTCCACAGGGTTCCATTTCTTAAACTCTGATTTCGACTCAAAAACCTGTAAATTTATTTCAAGCTCAGGATTTGTGTAATTCTTCTGAGAATGACCCCTAACTGTAAATCACACTTTATAAAGCCCCGGCAAGCACCAAATTGTAGATGAAAACATTCACCCAAGTATTGCATTATATTCAACAGCATATTTGGAATACGACAGCCTATGAGGCACACAACGCTGTGAAATCACACCTCCCAAAAGGCTAGTTATTGACAAAATGGCAAAACCATTGTGCCTACTCTGTTACGATGAGAACATCTACCATGCCCTCCGTAATGATTACGCAACGAAAACCCCCACAGCGGTCGTGCCAGCACGTTAGCACAGTGCTTTTGGGTAAAACTCTTACTCGACGGTACCGAGTGCGCTACGAAGCCTCACCATCACAGACTCACCCATGTGGATGTCAAGGTAGAAGGGGTCCATGCTGGCCTGCAGACCCTGGGGGGGTGATGGACGCCGACGGGACCCAGGGAGGGGGTGTCCAACTTCACGAGCTGGGGGAAGGAGGAGGGGCGGGGAGGAGAGGAGGGGATCGAGGGTGGCTTTGCCGTCGGGCCGGGTCGGTACCGTAAGCCCACTCGCACGGCCTCGGTTACTGCAGGAGTGAGAGCTTTCTGTGGGCTTCCACGCGGTTATTTTCCACCCTGGGGTTTTTAAAGAAAAGCCCCGTCCCCCTGTCGCACATTAATCTGTTAAGAACTCCCCATTCTTTGTGTTAGGAAATCCTGGCTTTCTTCCCTCTGGAAGGCATTGGTGAAAAACCGCGGTGGGATGAAATTCCCAAACGAAGGAGAGTTTCTCAAGCCAGTGGCACCTCCGAAGGACAATGGCACCGCTATGTGTTCTTTTTTTAAAGATGTCTTTTAACGCCCCCCGGCATTGGCTAAGCCGTCTACACCGTTGATCAAAGCCAAGGGTTCAAAAGCAGGCCGTGGTATTTAAAGGAGTCTCTGCTAATTTCAGTGATGAGCAGTCAGTAATTATAGTAATCAGTAACTTACAACCATTGCGGAATTATCCGTAAGAAGTATGTAATTCCTTCTCTGTGGAGTTTGTGTGGATGGCTTTGGGGAAATCTTATGTAAGGAAGGGAGATTGACACGATAAAAGCAACAGTTGACACCTGACTGACTCCATGTAAATGAACCTGGTTATAGATGACAAAAGTGTCCCTATGAGTCTATACACTCTGCACACATATCACAAATGTACACATGCTTAAAGCCTTAAACATCAGTGCTATCCAGTGCTCATAGGATAGGAGTTATTGTCAGAACAGCCAGAATAGACTTTTACCCAAAAGGATTTGGGCAATTAAAAAACACCAGAAAAATAAATAACTTGTCACAATATTGTGAGGGGAAGTAAAGGATGTTCCACCATTCAAAAGCAAGCTGGAACGGACAGCAGCAAGCACAGCCAATCATCATCACTCTGCATATGACATAATACAGTGACATCACAGAAGGGAGATGATGCATAGAACATAGAATTTATGCTGCAGCTGGATATTTAGTCAGGCAATTGAGGTTAAGTCAAATGTTTAATGGTTGAAAAGGCTGTAGCCCGTCTGGGAACAGACTGGACACCAGTCAAACTCCACAGCCATGGCTTTGCACTGTTGCCTTTAGGATCATTTGTCTAAACTCATTACAAACAGAACTTCTATTTGTAAAAACATTAGAACAGGAGTTGCATTGAACAAAAAATCTGGGTATAAAGTTGTTTGGGGATATCATTATTTTCTCATAAAGAGGACATTTCCACTGCATTCAAGACTCCTCCCAAAACATGGATTGCAAAAAAAAAGAGTAAAAAAAAAAAAAAAGTCTACATGGGATTGAGGTCTTTCGTCACATTCCCTTTGTGTGCGCCTGCAGTCCCAAAGGCACACAGCACCAGAGGAGGGGGCAGAGAGGAGGAGGAGGAGGAGGGAAGAGGGGAAAAAAAATCAATTAGCCCGCAATGTCATCAATCAGGCAAAGCACTCAAAAATGGTCATAACGCGGTGTATGTGCCGCATAATATTTCAATCCATAAATGAGGCAATTAACCACGCCACCTTGTCCTGGTGACCTAATGACGGGAGGGAGGGGGGTGCGCTGGCATGGTCTATTACTGCAGTACTGACCCCTGAAAGGCTTCCTTCACTTCACAATAATAGCGCAGGCCCACAGCCAGCCGCAGGCCTGGTGATGATTTTAATGCCAAGAGATGATTCCAAAAAAAACTAAATAAAGTGACAGCTGATGACAGAGAATTTGCTAAATGTTACATCACAGCCATGGCTACACCTATCTTCCTGCAGACGGTGGATGGCTTCCTTCTCTTCACAATAGCAGTGCGGCCCCACAGCCAGTCACAGGCCTGACGAAGAAGACGATGCTTTTAATGCCAAGAGATCTTTCCAAAAACTCAATAAAGTGACAGCTGATGAGAAACAATTTGCTAAACGTTACATCACAGCCATAGCTACACCTATCTTAGCTGCAAATCTGTCAAAGTCCGCTGCTTTGCCAGACTAAACACGGCAGGAAGTTCTAGCAGCAGAACTCGGAGCAGGTCTTGTGTAGCACACATTAACACTAGTGTAACCCTTCATAGCTCCAAAGAGACCCTAGATTTCCACAAATAGCTAAAGTAGCCGAGCGGCAGATAAGTACAATGATGAGTGTGTAACTTAAGCTATAGGTACTACTTTAAAAAATATATATATTTGTTTCAGATCTTTTTTGTTTTTCTCCCAATTTAGTGGCCAATTATACCCTCAATTTATTTCGATTCGCCCTCCCCCACAAGGGGCATGGGGCAAGCTAATTCCCCCGAGGCCGGCGATGATCTGCCTCCTCGAAGCTCACCCACCTACTTTCTGGAGACACCCTTCGCACTTCTCAGCAAGTTTGTGCTGGGACAGTCAAATGCCGCTC
The DNA here is from genome assembly GCA_029706075.1 of Aldrovandia affinis. Classification (NCBI taxonomy): domain Eukaryota; kingdom Metazoa; phylum Chordata; class Actinopteri; order Notacanthiformes; family Halosauridae; genus Aldrovandia; species Aldrovandia affinis. Next base: position 4,295,366 of record JAINUG010000034.1, read on the forward strand.
CCAGCCAGGGCCATTCTGGCACAGTTTTCGAACCGCGGTTGCAATAGGCAGCTTGTGCTCACAAAGCGAGAGCATTGGACCACTACACTATCCGAGGCCCCCAGGTAATACTTTCGTTCGTGATGAAATATTTATTTTATTTGACAAAAAAATGCAAACATACACAATCAATCAGAGCAGTAACAGGACAGCCGAAATCCCTGAACCCCTGAACATCGCCCAACCCACCTGGAGGACGTAGAAGAACAGGAACATCACAGTCACCGACATGAAAACCGCTGAGACCGTCAGCTGTGCACATCCACAACTTCACATTCTCTTCTTTCCTACCGTGCACTCCTGCTGTGGCAAGTTCCTTATAAATTCTTTCTGAAAAAGAAGCGAAGCCATATACTCTTCGAAAGGAAATGGTATGCGGTGGCGTCTGGCGCAGTCATCTTCTTTTGCAGCAAAGCTTTAAGTTAATACTTCATAATGTGGTCAGGTTATGAACAGTTCATGAGAAATTAATAGCTGCATTGCAAATCATTTATATATACATGTACATATATAGTTGATGTAGAAATCTTTTTGGAGAAGAAAAGAAACCCTCACACAAGGCTACAGTGCACATGGGTAAAATGGGGATGTAGCAACCAAGCACATTTTTATATTTTGTACACTTTTTGTTAAGTCTGGTATCCATGGATTGCTCTTTATAAAAACACATTTGTGAATGTTGGGAATAAACAGCAAACTATTCATTTGTATTTATTTACAGTGCAGTTATTAATGCTTTATTTAAAATGTGGACATTTGTGGAAAATGAGCAACAAATGTTTTTCATCCACTGTGCTGTATACAATATTTATACAATGAATAGCTGGTGTATACCCTTTTGGGTATTGCATCGATCCTGGTGTCTGCATCAACAGAAATGTATGTATGTACTGTGTATTTATAAATCAGGGTTGTCAGACAGATCAAAATGTATTTATAAATGATTTCCGACTAGTTTTATTCAATGGTATATTCATTGATGTGAACATGTTTTCAAGCATTAATTCTGCTCTTCATTCCTAGTAAATGCTTCAATTCCATTCAATATGAAATCACGCACATTTTGTTGCTCAGAACATTATTGAATTATGTGACAAAAGAAAAGTCGCTCATTTTAAGTTAGCCTGCCAGCGATGGTGAGCGTGTGCTTAGCTCAGGCGTAGATGATAGCTCAAACGTTTTTTTCTGTCATGTGGTCTTCTGTAGCCTAAAATCTACCATAAATCCAATGTCAACATGTCAATTTCCCTGAACAGACTGTGCTGTTGTTCACATAGGCTGTCGATGACTGCATCACGACGCCAGGTGTACATGATTTCATTTTAAATTGCCTTCATTGCCCCATGGGCTATTCAACTGGCAGCCTGTGTAGTGTTTTCAACCGGCCCACAGAACTACCATTTGTCACACATCTAAAATGAAAGCAAATACACTAACAGAACGAAACTGAAATAAACAAGCATTTCTGACGCATTGGAAGAGCAAATACACTTGTGAATGAATGAATTAAACAACCCCCCCCCCCCCCTTCCTTCCACTTTGGAATGGAAGATGTTTGGCCCACCTGTATTTTTGGTTTTTAAAATCTGGCCCCAATGAGAAGCCCTGCTCTAATGGTGAGCACATCATGTGGGAAAAAATAAACCCAACTAAGATCTTTCAACAAATTGTTTGACTAATGCATTAGCTGATTAATATGTTACTTACCACAGCCCTAATATAAATGTAAATATATATATATACTGTATATATATATATATTTAGTTATTTCTTAGAGAAAACCAATTTAAATCATTTCAGAATGTTTCATCTTGTGTTCAGGTTAGCAAAATAGTGGTATAAAATAAACGTTGAGTCGAGTGAGCAGCGACTCTGCCCCCTTCAAACAGGCAGAGAGCTGCTCGGAATGCACATGAGGTGAATCCACACTAATGACCAGTGGAAGGCCAGGAGCTCTCCGAAGACTAATTTGATATGTAGACAGCTCAAGGTTATCCAAGGATTATTCATTTCAGCACCTTGCAATGTGACGCGGAGAGACGGCGACACGCTCGACTGCATCTTTACTGCGGTGAAGACCAAGCCTAGCCCACTTTTTTAAAAATGTTGTGGTTCACCTGTGGAAAAGCATGTTTAATTAAAAAACACGGCCTCCCGCGTGGTCCAGTGGTTACAACGTCCAACGCTGGCCACGGAGACCGGGGTTCAATTCCCCGTCTCGCCAAGTGTCGGCTCTGGGGAGTGCCACCAGGGGCGGCGATTGGCTGTCCGCCCCAGGGAGGGGGGAGGGGAGCCGACGTGACGTTCGCTGCGTATAGTGGCCCTGTAGTACCGGGTTACGGTCGACGGCCTGCGGGTGCCGTCTCGTACACTACAGGACTACGGCAGCGAACTCACATTACTAGGGGGGGATTGACGTAAAAATAGCGGGTCTAATTGGCTACCAAATTGGGAGAAAATGGGATAAAATCAGAAACAAATTTTTAAAAAATACAAAATAAAAAAACACCTTAAAATCCCAAAAGTTAAATATTAAATTTTACAATACACGCAAAATAAAATAAAATATATATATATTCCCTGCAGTTATGGACAGTAACGAAGTACATTTACTTTACTTAAGTTAATTACTTTACTTAAGTAAATTTTTCAAGTGTCTGTGCTTACTTAAGTATTTCAATTTTTACTTTGTCATTTTACTTTCACTCCCCTACTTTGCAAAGGCAAACGGGTTTAAATGTAGGACTTTTTAACTTTTCCTTGAGTAATATTTTATTAGGGTATCTGTACTTTTATTCTAATTTGTAATTGTCATTTCTTTTTTGAATGTTCTAAATGCTAAATTGAGGTCTTATTCTTCTCTTTGTGATTGGCCATTTCTCAACCACCCCCTCTTTCTCACTCTTTTGCTCTTTCTTGTACACTCCACAAGCCACTCCAATGTTATCAGCTGGATTTGAGTGCGTGAGTGCTTGTAATGGATGTTTGCAGGAGCAAGGCCTACTCTGCTGTTGATGTTAAGCAGGAGGTGTACAAGGTGGCCATCATTACCTGGCTACAAATTGTGCCTGGACCTCTGTAGCTCTTCAGGAGCATAATTGGCACTAAATTCCACAACCTTGCTTTTGTGCACACAGAGGGCTTTCTGAATGAAAGCATCATTTTTAGAATCGCTTTCTGGAGAGAACTTGAGCTGCGGTGAGGGGTACTGCATTGACAAACCTGGGTATCCTCGTAGAGAGTACTTGTTAAAGTTTTTCAAGTGACAGTAGAGGAAAATGGAGGCCAAACAGAAGGCCTAGCTGGGGAAAAAAAACCTGTAGAATTTGAAAATATGCACCAAATTGGTTGCGCAGGGGGTATGCATGTTGGAGATTAACTGTGTTTATTAAATTGATGGCGTACATTTGTTTAGTTTCATTTAATTGATTTGTCAAAATAAAAAGTACATCAAGTACAGTGTGAAGCGATTTATGGAATTATTTGAGTATTGACGCGATTATTACAAAGCTATAAGGCTTTATTTAGCAAGGTGAAACAGACAGAACCCAAAAGGCTCAACTCAACTCAACTCAACTCAAACTTTATTTATAAAGCACCTTTAAACAACCAAACAGTCGACCAAAGTGCTGTACAGTAATAAATAAACAGTAATAAATAAACAGTAATAAAAAACAGTACATGTAATACAATACAATAAGAAAAAGAAGAAGGAAAAATAATTCACATAAAAGTACCATAAAAGTGTCTTGCTCAACCGGAGTTGAAAGCCAGGGAGAAAAGGTAAGTCTTCAATGCGGACTTAAAGACCTCTAAGGTTCGGGCAGATCTAATATGCAAAGGGCAGGCTGTTCCAGAGCCTAGGGGCAGCCGCCACAAAGGCTCGGTCACCTCTGGTTTTAGCCTAGTCCTGGGGACATCCAGCAGCAGCCGATCTGCCGACCTTAGTGCTCTAGCTGGGGTGTGACAATGTAAAAGTTCAGCTAAGTACAGAGGTGCCAGCCCATTCAAAGCTTTAAAAACAAACAACAAAAGTTTAAAATCAATCCTGAAGAGGACGGGAAGCCAATGGAGTGAGGCCAAAACTGGTGTAATGTGGTCGCGCTTTCTTTTACAAGTGAGAAGACGAGCAGCTGCATTTTGTACCAGCTGCAGACGTCGAAGCGACGACTGGTCAATACCAACATACAAAGAATTACAATAATCCAGCCTTGTGGTAATAAAAGCATGAATTACCCTCTCTAGGTCTTTGGGGGAAAGATAGGCCTTTATCTTTGCTAGGAGTCGTAATTGGAAAAAGCTGGTTTTAACAACTGAACTAACCTGTTTGTCAAATTTGAATGCACTATCAAAAGTGACTCCAAGGTTCTTGACAGAAGAACGGATATTAGCAGTTAGTGGACCCAGAATGCCAGCAGGATAATCTCTAAGAGCATGCCCAAACATAATGATCTCAGTTTTATTATCGTTTAAATTGAGGAAATTTATGTCCATCCAGGTTTTGATATCTTTTAAGCAGTCCAGCAAGGGCTGCATTGTATCCATACTTTTTGACTTTAGAGGAGATAGATCTGTACATCATCCGCAAAACAGTGAAAAGAAATATTGTGTTTTGCGAAGATTGATCCCAAGGGCAGCAAGTACAACAAAAACAGGATAGGGCCCAAGATGGAGCCTTGAGGGACCCCACAGGTAAGAGGGGCCGCGATTGAAGAGAATTCCCCTAGGTGAACTGAGAAACTCCGATCAGACAGGTAAGATTGAAACCATTTGAGGGCGGTACCTGTGATGCCTACACATTGTTCTAAGCGTGACAGAAGGATTCTGTGATCCACAGTGTCAAAGGCAGCTGTCAGATCTAGGAGCACAAGGACAGCAGAGTTACCTGAATCAACAGTTAAAATAAGATCATTAAAAACTCTCAAACCCAAAAGGCTATGTCAGAAATGTTAGACCAAAAGGTTATGTTAGAAAACACTTGAGTGGACCATCTCTATCTACTATCAAGAATCTTTGCTCTGCTTATGGTGCTCATTCTGAAGATGATTACATTTTCTCATGAAATTTTCCACCGCCGTTATAACATTTACATTCATTATATATGTTATATATATGTTTTTTTTATATGTTATAAATATATGATTTTATGTTTAAGTTGAAAAAATTTTACTGCAATTTGATATGAACTTGCTTGGATGCAGTCTAAGGAGGGGAAGAGCCTCTTATAGCCATTGCTAAATCCCCTTATTATCCTCCCATTACATCCTGTGACATACATGATGCTGGCCACTATAAGTATGTATTGTTTGCTGTGTGTGATTACCCTGATGGAGGCTGTTTAGCTGCAATGCCGAGGGCTCAGAAAGGTTTTATTTTTATTTTTTATAATGTTCTTGTCAAGAGAATAAAGGCTTTTTAATCCACGTGAGTGGACTTCATCTCCCCTGTTTCCAAAGAGCAGCAGTGGTTAAAGCTCTACCACACCCTTGGAGCGCACCGAGTACCTTTTTTATTTTCATACCCATGATGCTGTTGATCACTCCAGAGGGTTTTTTTATTCTTATTTTTGAGGATATTCCTGTTTTTATATGAGATACAGCCAGTTTGTTTTCCCTTAGCATTAGCCACCTTAGCAAAAACTGAATGAGAGCGGATGGGGTGCTCTCTCAGTGTCCTCCAGAAAGAATGAAAATGTCCCCCAAACAAACTCCAATGCAACCTGTGTGCAGTTTTGTTTCTGTCCATTCCTCTTTGAAACTGTGATTTTCATCATCAAAGCTTTTTGTTTCATAATTTTTTTGTAAGTGACATTTTGTCTTGACCGTCAAGTTAGTTTTTTTGGTTAGGTAGTGTTTCCATTTTTAAAACATTTTTAAAACACAGTAGCGTAGCATATGCTCAGCAAAGTCAACGTTGGTTTAAAAATAGAGTTTCTGGTTATGTCAATAAAGCATTATTACCGGTAAATTGTATTGACACGAGTGATTGGGTATCAGTGTAATCGAGGTAAGAAGTTAGTCTTGTCTTATTGTCATTAACAAAAATGTACTTAGATGGGTTAAAAACTCTGGTCAATTCGCAGTGTGAGTAATTATGGTCTGGCCTGCTCAGAAAGGATTTAGCACAAGGCTTATTATACTTGCTGACCCTTGGTGCACAGTATGTTTGGCACAGGGATACAGCTGTATGAAGTGATCTGTCACTCCACCGCTTGTGATATCACTAATTCACATTCACTAATTAGAAAAATTACAGCTTGTCAATACATAATTGCCTTAATACATGAATTATGACAATAAAATTCACAGTAAACCTGTAATTTGGTACTGTAGCAGATGAAGTACTATGCCCACAATTGGGAATGTATGGCCTCAGAATAAGTGAGGCCCAGATCTTTTTTTCCCCGTTTTTCTCCAAATTTGGTAGCCAAATTATACCCTCTATTTCTTTCTATTTACCCTCCCCTACGAGCCCGCCGCTCATCTATGGAGACAAGCCAGTTTTTCCCATACAGGGACGCCTTTCCGGACACTTCTCGGTGAGCTTGTGCCGGCTCTCCCTTCCCCCTTCCTCTGGGGCGGTCAGCCAATCATTGCCCCCGATGGGGCTCTTGGTCAGAGCTGGACTGGCACAGCCAGGTTTCGAACCGCGGCTGTAATGGGCAACCTGCATTCCAGGGGAATGCTTTGGCCTTTACGCCACCCGAGGCCCCAATATTTAAGCATTTTTATTCAAAGGTCCATGTCAGGCTATAGTTGAAAAGGTAGGCCATAGTTAAATTGCATGGTTAAGGCCCACGCACGTTTTTAGTGGGCCGCAATGACGGTCCAGGGTCCCATTCAGGCTGCCCAATCCCCCTGTGCTGTGGATTTAACTTTAAAGGGTTCAATCTTCTTGCACAAGTAGCACAGCATGTAATGGCTTAAGTTTTGAGTTAAGTCAGTAATTGTATGTGCCAAGAATACACCTCATCTGAGCACCTCATGTGAACCCAGGAAACTGCAGCCAATCGTTGATTTGGACTGATCAAAACTTGATTCGCTGAACAGTGTATCGGACCTGCGATTCACACAAATAATATTATTATGTATATACTGTATATATTATATATACATATACATTATATCTATGTATATATACATTATATATATTATTACATATTGTTATTCTCACCAACAAAGCACTCTGTAAAAATCTGTGTCCTGACTAAAATTCCCGAACATGCCCATCCAATCATTCCCCGTTATAAATGGCTAAGTACGTCCAGCTCCATTTTAACCTCAACTGACATTTGAGGAGTTCAAAATGGCTGGCCGGGAGCCCCAATCTGGGGCGGAGATTGGCTGTCCGCCCCAGGGGGAGGATGAGCTGGCACAAACTCGCTGAGAAGCAGCGAAGGATGTCTCTAGAAAGTAGGTTGGCGAGTTCCGTCTCGGAGGAGGCAGATCACCGCTGGCCTCTTGCCCCGTAGTGACGGACGGTGGGTTTGTGGGGGGGGGGGTGAATAGAAAGAAATAGAGGGTATAATTGGCCACCAAATTGGGAGAGAAACAGGGGGAAAAAATCTTTTTTAAAAGAGCAGTCAATTGAGTCCATCCATGTACTCTCCTGCAATTCTCAAACCCTCGACCGTGGAATCAAACCCCTGGGCGTTGCACACTTCTCACACCGATGCGGGTTTAAACACTACTTCCTTCCTGATCCTACCCCACTAAGAGGGCTACTGCAGTCCTAACCCTGGAGGGGTACGGCTTGGGTGCATGCGTGTGTTTTGGTGGGGGGGTGATGTTGACCCGTGTTGATGAAGGCGACAGCGGAGGTCGGGGGGAAGAGGAGAGGAGAAGAGAAGAAAGCGGAAACACATGCTCAGGCAGAGTCCACGCCGGCCTTCAATCAGCGCCGGGCCCAGTGCGTGGTCCAGACGGGCCCTGCTTTGATTAAAAAGGCCCAGGGTGCACTGGGGTGGGGGGGGGGGGCACAGGGATCCCTGAAGACAAAGACCATATGTGCACGGGGGGAGAGGAAACCGGAGACTGTTCAAACAAATTAGTGGAGAAAATGGCTCTTTGCTCCGCACCTACAGAGGGGGACTCCCCTGATCTGATCCCTGTCTTCCAGGGCTGGTTTTCCCGCTCGAGACCCGGGTGACCAGATGTGCGTTTTCGTAACCATTGTCCTCAAATATCCACCCCATGATGCATTGCAAAACAAACAAAAAAAACATACCGCCAATCTTGCTCCTTCAACCTCAATGCCAACGAGAAGCCAGTGAGCTACCAGCGCTCTGTCCCCAAGGCTCGGTGCAGCACACGATCAGCGCTGATTTATACGTGAAACGACGCGTGACGTTTGCGTGTAGGGGCCTTTTGCCTGTGCACGCTAACGGAGAACGTGGCACAGCGGCCTCGCGATCTACAATGATTTTTTGGAGGAGGGGTTGGGGGGTGTTTGACAGCAATGCATGGAGTTGTGTTGATCTAAACACAACGTTCACACGTCACAGCCAGATCCCAGCACTCAGTGTGCAGGGTTAAATGAAATGAAAAGAAAGAAAAAATGAAAGAAATGCCAGTGTTTCAGTTCATTTTGTGAAACTTGTAGAGGTGATAAAACCAGGAGTCGTGTCTGCATCGTGTCTCATATACTTTCCGGGGGGTGTGTGTGTGTGTCGGGGGGGGCTTATTTTATCCCACCCTCCAGGGCATGAATGTGCTACTCATCAAGTCTTTATCAAGCACTTAGCTGAATATTGTGAACTCAAAAAATATTTTAAAAAAAAGTGATTTCCTTATGCAGAAAACAGAGGCTGCGCAGGTCAGCTGTGGCCTCACAGTGGGCCGGATGTTTGAGTAAGACAATCTTCAGGGCCAGAGACTTGTGACGGGGAGGGGGAGCCCGCTCCGTGCCCAAAACGCATCTGTTTTCACTCAGGACAATCAGCCCCAGCGCAGCAGGCAGCGACGGCCTATTATTGAGGCTTTTGGCCGCTCGGGGGAAACGGGGAGAAGCAGAGGAGATTTATACATTCCTCTGTGGAGCGTACGCAATGCCGAGCGCGATGCGTTTGGGCCTGGAATTTCAATCAGTCGTCCCTGACCTAACTGCAGAAAAAGAGAAGAAGAAAAAGAGCGCTGCATTGGCAGATCTGATTGGAGAGGCCGATGTCTTCAAATCGACTTTCCCCCATTCAAGCTGAGCTGCCTTTTGCTTGCTCATGCCTTGCCATTTTTCAAGTTAAAAAAAGTTTGTTTCAGATTTTTTCTCAATTTTTCTCCCAATTTAGTGTCCAATTATACTCTCTATTTCTTTCGATTTGCCCTCCCCTTTTAAGCCTTTCCTCTGTGAAACTGTCCGTGCTACATGCACTTCACTTGTCCGTGATTCATTTGAGCAAGCGTCATCAAAATTTAGGAACGTCACATGGGAAAAGGAAGGGAAAATTAATCGGACACTTTTATTCAGTTCTGCATATCTGAGATCAAAATGCATCACGGTTCGATTGTATTTTTTTAATTACATTTTGACTGAAAAGAAAGCTCATGAAAGCTCAGCTTTGCCTTTCTCCTTCTCCGTGTATTGGCGCCCGTGTGTCTCTGCCGCAGCCCTCGTCCACAGGACACAGTATAAACAGGCAGTTTTTTCTTTACATTCATTATCAATCCCTCCAAAATCATGACTGCAAATTGGCTCCCCAGCTACACTACAGAAGCAGTATATGAAGGCCTGGGGGGGGGGGGGCAGCGCAGGGAATATTAAATAAAAATAAGAAAGAAAGGAATATCCATCAGATTGTCCGTGGAGTAGGAACAGGAGGTGTTAATTTTTCACAATTTGGGCCAAGTTAAAAACATCTTTGACTAACTTTACACGTGGAGCCACCTCCTCGTCACGCTGCCAGTTTGGGGCTCTTAAATAATTTGGGGGGAGAGTCTGCCGGGCTGCTCCGTGAAGCTGAATAATTTACCGGACTCACTGTACCGTCCCCCTCTCTCTACGGAGAGGAGACTTCAATTAAGTCAACCACCGGATACATTTACAGACAGGACCCAAACTAGATGTCCTCACAGCAGTAGGATGACCTTGCCTGACCTTGTTGGACAGTGACTTTTTCAGAGACCGCGGTGTGTGGGTCAGGTGGTTCATTCCGTTAAAACACCGGGGTCCCTGATCCAATAGACTTTCCAAAATTTACTATTTGACACTGATTCACAATTAAATCAGCTGCAGGACTGCAGAGTGAAACTTAGTGACTGCACAGCTCAGCTGCTCTGACTGCAGAGTGAAACACAGTGACTGTGCAGCTCAGCTGCAGGACTGCAGAGTGAAACACAGTGACTGCACAGATCAGCTGCTCTGTCTGCAGAGTGAAACACAGTGACTGCGCAGCTCAGCTGCAGGACTGCAGAGTGAAACACAGTGACTGCGCAGCTCAGCTGCAGGACTGCAGAGTGAAACACAGTGACTGCGCAGCTCAGCTGCAGGACTGCAGAGGGAAACACAGTGACTGCGCAGCTCAGCTGCAGGACTGCAGAGTGGAGCACAGTGACTGTGCAGTTCAGCTGGTGGACTGCAGACAGGAGAGAAGCGGCAGGCGCCTCCAACATCGGATGAATGAACTTCAGATGAGAGTGTGCGATACCAGATCCAGATCCATCAGATTAACACCACCCCCCCTGGGCCTCAGCTTCACCTGTTGTCGCCACAGACTTTCACCTGTGGAAAACGGTGCTGATCAACACCAGAAGATTGGGAGAGAGTATCAAAATGTATCACAGAAACAGGTGTGCGGTCTAAACAAGAAGTAATAGCCTGAATGACAGTCTAACTAAGTAAAGAGCAATAGTAAACAGAGCAGGAATGACAGTCACAACTGATTATATTCATTATTCTCCCTGACACGTTTTCAACACCGACACTAATCATGTGATCGCAGGCAGTTTTATTGATTTATTATGTGTTAATGTACGAATATATGTAAGTGTGTATGTGTGTATGTGCAGGTATGTATTTTTTTAAATAATTTTTGTTTCTGATTTTTCTCCCATTTTTCTCCCAATTTGGTAGCCAATTAGACCCACTATTTCTATGTCAATCCCCCCCTAGTAATGTGATTTTGCTGCCGTAGTGCTGCGACCGGTAGTGACAAAGCCGACCTGACGCCTCTTCCGAGACGGCACTCGCCAAGTGTCGACCGTAACCCGGTACTACAGGGCCACTCTTATGCGCAGCGAACGTCATGCCGGCTTCCCTCCCCCCTCCCTGGGGCGGACAGCCAATCGCCCCCCTGGTGGCACTCCCGGCCAGAACCCCGGTCTCCGTGGCCAGCGTCGAACATTGAAACCACTGGGCCACGCGGGAACGCATGTATTTTTTGTGTATACCATGTTGTATTGTACGAATTTAGTTGCTGCAAACAAATTGCCGTTGTGTAAATTAAATAAAGACTACTACTTATGCATCCGAAACTACGGCGGCTCCCAACCAAGTATAACAACTGCGAAGACGAACGCCATTTCAAGATGGAATGTATGCAAGCCGCTTCTGTTTCCAAAGCGACAGGCACACCCCCTGTTTTGCCGGATGATTGGCTCTTAATAATAGGTCTCATGACTTTCAAATGATTCAATTACAGCTTATTTTGTGCGTCGCTCATCTGTGCCGGATCAAAGGGGCGTGACTGGTTAAGTCGTGCTGAAAATTGACACTTACCTCCCTCACGCCCCATTTACCGGGTCCTATCTAATTCAGCACAGTGTGCGCTTTTTCCGCGCGCATACGGCAGGTAGGGTCTAGGTACACGCATGCGCACCTTTGAAACGCCCTGTAAATGGAGAGCAAAGTGCCGGACGTTTGTACAGCTGCTTAAGATCAGACTGTCGCGGGCCCGGAAAATTTAATTAGTCTCCGTTCGTGGAGAAACAGTAATTGGAGTAATCTGACAGGGAAATATATCGCGATGGATTTTGCAAACACGTGTTTGCAGAAATGCAGACGATGCCTTTTGTTTGTGCAGGTCGAAGTTCCCCGGAGCTCGGAGAAATCAGAGAAGCTTTCTGAGTTCTGAGATCAGAAAACGTGACCAGACCTCCCCGTTTCTCCACCTTAATATGCAAGCCTGAGAGAAAGAGAAAGAGAGAGAGAGAGAGAGACAGAGAGGGGGAGAGGGAGGGAGAGGGAGAGGGAGAGGGAGGGGGGGCTATAGGACTTAATCCTAAATGTTTTATGGCCAAAGGCCATTTTTGGAAGCCTGTGCGAGGGAAACAGATACTGCGACGTACTTGAAAGTCAGAGGAAGTGCGTGAAATTTCATGTTAGGGGCCGATTTCAAGCTACTCCGTTGTGTACACACACACAGACACACACACAGGCTCCATCACAGACGTGCCATCATGTCCTCAGTCCTCTGCATTCGTGCTGTCAGATTAAGCAAATGAAGATGTTGCCTTCTCTCTCCCGTCTGTTTGGCGAGGGAATGAAAGAGCCCCCCCGCACCCACCCGTCTCCAGATGGCCCCCAGTCCCTCGATTGTTTGTGGCGGGGATCCGCTAAAGAAGGGTGGCCGAAGACACAGCTTTGCTCGGCTGTTGACAACTCTGAGATCTCTCTCTCGCTGCCAGGGCGAAAAAAACAACAGCCCCCGCCCTGTCAGTGAGTTATGAACAGAACCGTTCCCGTTCCCTGTGCTCCGTTGTCACTCCCAACTAAAATTTTGTTTCTTTTCCCGGATTTGACGCACTGGCCCACTTCTGTTCCCGACACGATGCAGGGATAGGTAGCAAACCCAGACGACACAGGCAAACGCAGGATAAACAAAAGTTATCCTTTAAAATGTGTTTCTGTGCCAAAAGGAATATCACTTTTTTATTTATTTTTTGGCTGGCTATACTGAATCATCATTTTCCCCAGGGGTTTAGTTTTCAAATAAGTATTTTTCTTTTTTTCTTTAAAAAAACCCATAAAATAACTTTCATGTTCAAATTAAATATTCATATTAAATGATAATTGTAAGTTGGTCAACTGATACGTTTTTTCCAGTTCTTAAGGCAATCTCATAAAGCAAGGTTTATTTTCATCACCCGGGGAGTTTATTCTCGACCTCTCTCTCTCCAGCAAAACAGTTAGTCCAAATGCTTTTGTGGATTAAGACGTCTCTGACAAACTGGGCGTAGCTGTGCAATTAATTAATATCAATTGCACTCCTGGCAAGTAGTTTATATTCTGCTGATAGAAGAAGGCATTTCTCCCACACTAAAGGGTGGTTTTCTCCCATGCTGTTATTTCGTTGCTTGGCCCGATATCTGTTGTGTTGTCCCAGCAGTTCCAGAAATCCAGCGGCACTCGTGGATAAACTACTTGCGTGACGTGAATGTGAAAACGGCCGCAATTATGAAACGCTGCGCGTTGCTAGAAGTAGTTTTTCTCTTAGATGCATGTAGCTGGCTAGTAGTATCTTACTATTCGGCTTGCCAACTGTCCCGTATCAGCCGGGACGTCCCGTTTTTGGGCCAAATTTGGTTCCTTGTCCCGTATAACAAAATACCAGTCAGACATCAAAATAGAATCCCATCATATTGTAAAGGTGTAAATAAGTTCAGTAGTTATGAATGTTAGCTTAGCTACATCGTATGCTAAGTAAACTTGGGGGCTGCCATTGTTATTGTTATGTGTTCAGTCTCCCATGATTCCTTGTGTGCCAGTTCCCCATCACCCCTTGTGTCATTGAGTTGATTAGTGTTGTAACCGTGACTGTGTTTGTACGTCTAAGAAGCAATTATGGAAAAGCAAACCCTTCTGAGTCTTCCTTCAGCATTTGCCGTTACAGTATACAGTATGTGTTGATTTACATCCATACACACTTTGCCCCGTGTGTCCTACCTTCTGTCCCGTATTTGGATGATAGAAAGTTGGAACTTACTTGCTATAGCTAGTTAGCTAGGTGGTGTCATGCATCATGTGTGCTAAACACAAGTGCTCGTGTAAATTTTTGGGGGCTTTTTGCCAACCATTATCTCTCACTTAAAACTATGAAAGTGTTTTGGGTTTGATTAACATATTGGTTCAGGTGAGGCCATGTTGCATATCCTTGCCCAGGCTGATTTACACACACACTTTCTTTATGTGTTCTCCACAGCTGGACACAGCACTGGATTCGAACCTGCCACCCTTCCAAATCCAGACCCCTTGTAAAACCCTCATGTGAAAGAGCAGAGGGCCTCCCGGGTGGTCTAGCGGTTACAACGTTCGACGCTGGCCACTGCAACTGGGTGTTAGATTCCACTGGCCGCGCCAGAGTTGGCTCTGGCCGGGAGTGCCACCGGGGCGGCAATTGGCTGTCCGCCCCAGGGAGGGGGGAGGGAAGCCGACAGGAATTTGCTGCGTACAGGAGTGGTTCTGGAGTACCGTACCTGGCGAGTGCCGTCTTGGAGGAGACGATACTTCGCCTTTGTCACTGCTGGTCACAGGACTACGGCAGCGAAGAAAATGGGATAAAATCTGAAACAAATTCTTTCAAAAAAAAAGAGCAGGGATATTTTTGTGCTGCAGTTGAGTGAATGAGTCAGAACTCGTGTCATAGTTTTTGGGCTCCTTTCCTTGT